>JAYXIM010018068.1:0-178513 GCA_037575425.1 Anastrepha fraterculus | reverse complement strand
TTAAGCCGAAAAATGAATATTTCACTGTGGCTCGGAAATAGTTATTACTCGTTTCAAAAAGTATTTTTGGCAACGTTACCATTTGCCACGTGAGGCTTGCTGGCATCCCATGGGAAATGTGAAAAACGCGAATGTGGGAGTCGAGTTCGCCGATTACGCGCTAGCTCATGCTTTGCCTAGCGGCAATACTATCACCTCTTACTTTTTACCCGAGATGAAGTCGCACCAGAAGTGAACGCATCTTATGTACAGGGCGTCTTTGAAAGGCTACCAAAGAAGCTTCGTTGAGCTGTTGTAGACATGTTGGAATCGTTGCGTAGAGCTAGAGTGATTAGACTATTGGCGGAGCCTATAATAAAATATGAGTTACTTGTAATAGTACGAAGTAGTACTGTTTCCAAATGGAGGCAGCCGCAACTTACCTCTGTAATTAGCAGACGATTTCATCGCGAAACGGAAGAATTTGGGGTTCCTTTGAGAATCTGTGGTCTGCTCCTGGAAAGATGGGCCTCGCATCAATTCAGCGAGCGCAAACATGCAAAGTCGCGAGTTCCTTCCGGCCACGGGTAGATCGGCCGCACTTGAGAGAACTTCTAAAGTTAACAAAGCGGCGGACATTGTCCGTTAGATGCTCATGCGGTGAGACTTGCAATTGCTTCAAGTCCTTTCTGCAGAAGCTGTCGGGAGGACGAGGTGGAATCATATCCAAAACTTCTTCTCAGCTTCCCTGCTCTCATCGGCCAAAGATTTAGACATCTGGGCTTTTACTTTTTCGATACACCTGCGGATATAGCGGGTTTAAATATCGCACATCCTGTGAAATTCATCAGTAGTTTGGAGGGGTTAATACAAATGTAATTAGCTGCTGTTGTTCGTTATCCTTCAACCCAAAGCCATTTCTTTCTTTTTTCCACATGCAATTTTAACAGAATTGAATATAGAAAACCCTAGAAAATGCTAACCCAGAGCGCAAACTTCTGCAATTCCAGAGCACAGAAAGAAACTCTCCGAAGAAAGAAGTTACTTCAACTCATTTCAGTTCGTGGGTAAAATATTAATATACTTCATCGCTCAACGTCAGAAATGGCAGTTCCATCGTCCAACGTTCGAGATCTTCAAAGTCTCTCTCAATTTCGTTGTATTTTCTATTTAACCAAGCCTCTGTTAATTCCTGTATTCCTGAGTTATATAAAAAATATGACATATTCAGCGGGTTTGTTAGCGTGCGATCGCCGAATGGGTTGGTGCGTAACCACTATTCGGTAGTGCACGAGCTCGAAACTCGCAATGGACAAGAAACAGCAAACTGATAAAGAATTTTTGTTCTAAAAGCTGTGACCCCTCATTAGGCAATGGCAAATCTCCAAGTGTATTGCTTCCATGAAAAGAGTTCCTCCTAAAAACCCATCTGCCGTTTGGAGGCGGCACAAAACTGTAGGTCTCTACGTTTGTAAAAAAACATTAGGATGCACCCCACAAATATATAAAAGTATTGTAACAAAAAACTAATATTTGATCCTCTCATGTTGATGGTCTTCAACGTATTAACGAAGATTTTTTAGCAAAAGCTAAGACCTTCCACAACTGGGCTAAATGCACACTTGTTGCACACCTGTTGAACTTTAAGTACTTCGTGCAAAGTGAGGGTGTAGGCTTCTTTAACCAGCTCGAACTCTTTCTGCAATAACTGCATGGGCAATGAAGAGCTGGAATCATCTCACATCTACTCTTCAGCTGCCCTGGTTTTGCAAGGCTAAGATTTAAACATCTTGAGTCTGACTTTATAGGCATAAATTAGTACCTATTCTCTTCTTCTTCTTAATTGGCGCGATAACTCATTACGCGATTTTGGCCGAGTTTAACAAAGCGCGCCAGTCGTTTCTTTCACGTGCTAACCGGCGCCAGTTGGACACACCAAGTCCTTCTCCACCTGATCTTTCCAACGCAGAGAATACCTTCCACTTCTTCTGCTAGCAACAGCTGGTACCGCATCGAATACTTTCAGGGCCGAAGCGTTTGTATTCATTCAGACGACATGACCCAGCCAACGTAGTCGCTGGATCTTTATTCTCTGCGCTATGTCTATGTCGTCGTAAAGCTCATACCGCTCATCGTTCCGTCTGCGATATTCTCCGCTGCCAACGTGCAAAGGTCCAAAAATCTTACGCAGAATCTTTCTCTCAAATACTCCAAGCGTCGCTTCATCGGATGTTGTCATCGTCCCCGCTTCTGCGCCATACGTTAAGACGGACATGATGAGAGTCGTGTATAGTGTTAGTTTTGTTGCCTACTTAGTCCAAAGTAGCACTTGCAGGCAAGAGAGATTCTACGTTAGATTTCAGTTGGAATATCTGATATTTCCACCTGCTGAGCTGTTGCAGGACTCTTGTTGAACTTAGGTTAGGCAAGGTTATAACGGTTAGCCAGAGAGTGGCCCCACTTGAACGAAGAAGTGAAGTTCAAGGTGAAGCAAACCGATTGGACAAAAGGAGAGAGCGGAGAGGTGTGGGGGATTGAGTATTTGTGGAGTACGAACGGTGACTGATTGTCGGTTGTTTTAACCGCTTTATGCTGCTGACGAACTTCATCAGATTTTTGACGTCAAGGCCTGCTATATCAGCAGACGTAGGAAAGAAGGGAGAATCAAGATGCTGAGATGATTCCACCTCATCCTTCGTATAGCTGACGCAAAAAGGACTAGAAGTTATTCCAAGTCTCACGGCATGCATATCTCGCGGATAGTGATTTGTGAGAATACCCACGAAGTTTGAGAGCTGAGATTTTGTCAACCTTAGAAGATCCACTCATGGTCAGAAAGATTTCGCGAACTTAAAACTTTGCATACAGAACAATATCATGACGCATAATTATTTACATATATATAAAAATTTAAGTCCAATAATCCAAAATTCAATTTATGTTTCGTATTTTTTTGACTATTGGCCTTGCAGCATTTTTCAGCAATGTTCAATGCTCTGCTATCAGTTTCTGTTTTTATTCCAAATCATTTCATTGGTTTTGTTAACGTGCAAATTTTTGTTGTTGCTACTGCGCTAGAAGAGACCTTGACATGCAATCAATGTCAGTACGAGCAGTCAAAAAAAAAGAACAAACCGTTCTCATTCCACAGGTGGAACTATTTGAACCATCAAAAGAGAATCAGAGCGATTTCTCTGAGCGTAAACAGGATGTATACATATGTATGTATGCCCATGTTTGTATACACACACATATATGCGCCTTGTGGATGTAAACATGAGAAAGTACTCAACTTACTGTATGCGAAATATTGACGAGATGAAGCTGTTAATTTCATATGCATGCAATAAATATTGCTAACAGTGAAAAAGTATCGCATGCGATAAATTTTCTGCTAATAATATTTTCCAAATAAATAGCCGGTTTCCTTATTGTTCATGCCCGTAGTGAAAATTATGTTTTTTTTTTTATCAATTTAGCGGATGAGCTAAAAACTGGTGTTATTGCGATAAATTGAAAAAGTGTGAAATTACCAGATGAGCGATGAGTTATTCATGAATATTGCCGTACATATGCATATAATTGGCTGATTGCATGGAAATCATAAGCAAGGAAGCTAACTGGGTATGATTGCTAAACCAAGTGGAAGCGCACCTGCAGTGTAAATACTCAGATGTATGAGTGTTGTATGTGACAATCCATAATGTTCCACAGCTTTTTAAGTAAAGATTACTTTGCTCTTACTTCCGTTGGGCAGTTGAAAACAATTGAGAGGGGCAAGAGTAAAAAGCAGTATCGAAATTCTGTACACCCAACTCTCTTTTTACACGGCCTTTTTTACACGATACACTAATACATTTTTTTACACGAATTTTTCGTTCTTGCTCGAATCTCAAAACAAAAAATGTTTTTCTAAACAAAACAAAATTCCTATAATAATGTCTTCTTAAGTAAAAATTTTCGTTAAGATAAGAGGAATAAGTACATTTTAGAACTAACCATTTTTTTGGTTTTTTTCTTCTTTTTTTTGGAAAGAGATGTAAATCAAACTGTACGAAACATCTCAGTGGAGCCGTCACATCACTGGTAAGTGGGGCACGCTCGCACTAATACTATAACAATCCTCCACCTCGGCTTATTCTACCCTGGGGCCACAAAAGTATAATTTCTGCGTAGAGCCGCGTTTATGTCCGAAGACTCAACAGGTACCTGCGTTCAGGTTCCTCTCCTGCAGGCATATGCAGGCTATGCAACGTCTATAGTCCCAATTACTCCCACTGTGTTTATAGGTGGCCCCAAAGTAAAGGAGACAATGGAAAACTTGCAGTAATGTTATCTTAACTCACTACCGTATTGCCTTCTGTACGATACTGTTTTGAGTGTTTCACTCAAGCGTCTGTGCTTGTTGTCGGTTCATCAGAAACTGTTTGCCTTCTCTGTTGCTGCAACTGTTGCTGCATCGCTTTGCTTTCCCAATCAATATGGCGAAGTCGCATCATGATCTTACCTGCGAACGTTTACGCAGCCTCCTTCTTACCGCTGGTTACGCACATATCTCGTATGAGGGTGCTGGGAGATGGTTGATGACCCGGGGCTTGTCCCAGGACGGCTCGTTCCTCTCTAAAGCGGTCGCAATAAAACATGACGTGATCTGCGTTTTCGTCAGTATTCGGGCAGTTTAGACAGAAAGGGCTGTTTGCCAGCTTAAAATGGTGCAGGTATTCCTGAAAACAGCCATGTCCGCTGAGTAATTGCAAGAGGTGATAGTCGGTGTCTCCATGTTTTCTCATTAACCACTCATCAACACGTGGTATGAATTTGTAGGTCAAACGTCCGCTTTGTGACTCATCCCACCGCTGCTGCCACCGGCCTATTGTCAGCAGTCGTTCAGCTGCTTCTTGTATTGGTGTGGGCCGCAAGGAGCGCGCCGCGTTATAGAGCCGAAACATTTCATCTGCCAAGAGATTCAGAGGTATCTTTCTAGCTATTACGCAGATTGCATCATCAGACACTGTTCTATATGCGCAAGCTACACGCAGCGCGCCTTACCTGTATATCTGGGTGACTTCCCGTAGATTAGACTTTTTGGTCCCCGCTGCAGATAGGTGCTGCATAAAGAATTATAGAGTCAGCGACCAATGACATTCAATGGGATAAACCGAAAAATTGGGAGCCTGAGTGCATCACGAGATCAACGAAGCAAAACAAAGAAAGTCGCCTTCAAATTGCTTCTCAGCATCTCGCCTCCCATCGAGCCACACGCGGTTAGAAATAGCGCTTTTTGTACCGAATCGTCATAGGAGGTGAGAAATAGTGCATGTATAGGCACTAAAAAGCAAAGAAAGGAGTACCCACTCCCTGGAGATACGCAAAAGCCGAGAGTCACGCCGAATTTTCATACAAAGAAGATCCTGATATGTAGTTGGTGGAACTGGAAGGGCAATGTACACTGAGAAGTGCTCGAAAAGAATGCCACGGTCAACAAGGAGCTCTACATTTCCCAGCTACACCGGCTGGATGAGGCTATTCGACTGGAAAGATCTGATCGACATGGTCAAACTATGCTCTTTCACGACAACGCCGAGCCCTATGTTGCATAAGACGTCAAAGGCGCACTCCAAGAGCTCGAATGGGATGTCTTTCAGCATCCGTCGTATTCTCCGGAGCTTGCACCGACAGATTACCATCTTTACCACTCCCTGTCGAACCATATAAAGGGCGTTACCTTCGATTACAAAGAGGCTCTTAAAAACTGGCTCAACAACTTCTTTGGCATCAGACCAGGCGATTTTTGGCGGAACGGCTGCAACAACTTGGACGAGATGTGGAAAGGCATGGCGAATATTGATTATATTGAAATTGATTAACTTATTGATATAATTATTGTTTTTTTTTTAAATAAAAGTCTTCGGTAAATACGCTACGAACTTATTCACCAACCCATTAGAATTCCTTGAACGAAAATCGTAAAGGAGTCACATTCTTAGTGCTTGGGTGCAAAAATGTATACTTCTTTGGAATACTTAAAACTTTATGACTTAAAAATAACATTCAAGTCTTGGGCAAATCTGAATATTCATCACCGTATTACAATTTCTAGAAATCCTTAAAGACCCACAGTGTTTTTGTTGCACAGCGCAACTTTGTGCAGCTTCCACGAACAATCGGAAAAATAACGCAAAGTTGCAGGAGTTTTGCATAGAGAAGATTCAACGAAAATTATACATAAAATGCCAACATTAATTTGTATGCAAATATATTTACAGGTTGTGACACACATCCACACACACAGGCAAAAATGAAACTACCATCAATAAATAAACAAAAGAAGAGTAAATATGGGCTGCTGCTACTAGGTTGTAAGCCACTTTCAGCGCTCCTTTATACATTTTTCTTTCCATCCAAGAAAACATATTAAAATCTTTTACGAACCCAAATCAACCCAACCCTTTTTGGCAGAGTGATTCGGTGACGCAGGGCTGCGTATCCCATATTTCAACTGATTGGTCATTCGATTCAGCACTCAATCTCAATTTTATTGTTTGCCTTTGAGAACAACAACAATTGACGGCTAGACCACCCCATACCCGTAGGCATAACAACGCACGCAGGAAATTTCCAAAAAGCGTTTGTCATCACTGCGAAAGTGTGGATTTAGTAGAAGCGATAGTTGAGTGATTTAGGCTGTCGTGGAGTAGTGCGTTTGTGTTTGACATGCAGGCAATAAAAGTACTGTGTTGCGGAAATATTAAACAGCCGCCTCTAATAACGGCCGTTACTTGGCAGGCAATGGCTTTTGGCTATGAAAAAGCATCACCAAAAAAACAAAATATCTTCCCTTGGACATCAAGCTACAGCACACAAATTGGAAGGGAAGTGGGGACTAAAGATTTTTGAAGGGATGCATGTATGTATATCAAATACTTAGGAATAATCCTAGATAGTACGATGACCTGGAAGACGCACGGCGAGCCGAAGGGCTCTCGAACACTAAAAGTGTTCTGGCAGTGTAAAGGGACCTTTGGCAAGATACGGGGTCGAAGACTGGCGACAGTACACTGGTTGCTCATCACCCTGATTAGACCCATTATTACATATGTACACCTCTGCAGTCTGGTGGAAGGCTACTATAGTTAATTCCAGCGTAAAACCCCTTAACGGACTACAGAGAAGTGCGTGCTTGGGTATCTGGCGATGCCCTTAAAGTCATCCTGAGCTTGCAACCTCTAGATCTTCAAATTTGAAAAGAAGCGCTGAAGACGGCGTACAGGCTCAAGCTAAACAGAGTCTGGGGAAAGGAAAAAAAACACAGGAAAACACAAAAAAATGGTCTTCCCGAAGAAAACACTTGTCACTGTCAGCTATTCCACCAATTGTCGGGGCGGTGCACACTCTTCTCGATGCCAGCGGACAATCGCGTGCCTTACGTTAGCTTCGGTAGGAAGTATGATGTTTTCAATCCAGCTAGAGATCAAAAGTTAAGTCTAGTGAAGCTATTAAAGGGATTTCAGCACACTTTCTACACCCCACGGATCCAGTGATGGTGGCGGATCTGGATGCTATTAAGACAGGAAACCGTGTGGCAGATGAGCTGGCCAGATAAAGGACATGTGAGGTGATTTCGCCGTGAAGGGAGGGAATTGGGATCCCCCTGACTATCTGCAGTCTGCTCCTGGAAAGACAACTCAGCGAGCGTTGGGTAAGTACACACTAGGCCGGGTCGATTTGTGGGGAGGCAAAAAAATCGCCCATTGCTCTGTGAAAATCATATTTTAGGGATCAAAATAAGAAACCTTGCCGAAGGAAACAATACCTCTAAAACGAATTCTGATGTTCCCCAATTTGGGTTGAACTTTTTAGTTTCTTTTCTCACGTAAAGGCCAAAAATGGTGATATTTTGAAATGATTGTATGGGGAACCCCCCAGGGGAGTTCCAGGGGGTGTGCCACTGGCATGGGTGGATCGGCCGTCCAAAGTTAGTGGGGTGATCATACATTTGGACTCAATTGGAGCACTCTAAATGGGTCAAAGTGGGATTTTTCGTTCGACACTGAGGACATTGCAGAGCGGCTGGTTGGACTGAGGACGAGCCACTTTCTATGGGAAAAGCACATTAAAAAGGTGGGCAACTCAGACAGTGAGTGCACTCTGCCCAGCATGTGGAGAGGAGGATGAGACGGCAGACCATTTTCTGTGCATCTACCCAGCCTTCGCTCGAATAAGGCTTGAGGGATTTGGCACCAATGTGGTAAGAAGCGACTTCCTTGGCTCCTGTGGCACCACAAGATCTACTCAGATTTCTTCGGAGGTCGAGTAGATTTAAAGAAAATTAAAAAGGAAGCCCAAATGCAGTACAATGGACTTAATTGTGCCTGAGAGCTGTACTTGTTAGTCTGTCCCGAAAAAAAACAAAAAAAATTCTCTGTAGCTGTACGGCCTTTTCTAGAATCAGAGTTGGGCTGTTTGGGTACGATGTATAGAGTATGGATAAAGTTCATACACTTCCTCTTCCGAATCACTTGAGATTCATCAGTGAGTCCAAAAGATTCGCAGAAGAGTGACCTCAACTCAATTTTTCTGTCTTACCATCCATTTTGTATCTATCCTGCCTCTCTATTTTTTTTACTCTAATCTATCCTGGTGAAGTGCAATGGTCTTCCTCACAGGGTACTTGGACTTGGACCAACCCCCCACAAATCTGAATGTGGTTGATTGATGGTTAGAAATGAGCCTCTGTGGTATTAGAACATTTCACTGTAGCGGAAAAGACAAATAATCTTATAAGCAAAATGATAAATTGATTGTTTAAGGGGTTATATGCAGTTAGAAAACCGAAAAAAGCGAATTTTCGGGAATTTTTTCTGAGAAAAGTTTTAAATTGATTGTTTTAAAAACTTGTACACATACTATGTTATCTTATAGCTGTATTTTAAGACTTAGTATTAGTAAAAATATTTCAGCTACAGCTGATCTCCAGGAGCTCCTCTCACAAAAGACGTTTTGCGGTGCCCACTATATCTCTGAACTGGACGTTTTGAAATTAAAAAACCAAACAGATTTTGTTAAAGTAATTTTAAATATATGTAGTAACTAATCGAAGGAGTAAGCAAAATAAATTATTTTGACAAAATTGCGGTTTCTCAAAAAAAAAAATCGATTTTTGATCAAAATTTCGACCTTAAATTGTTTATAAAAGATAAAAAAAAGATTTTCGGTGAGAAAAAATTTTCTATTAATTACTAAAAAATATATTTAAGAAGCTCGTGTTAAAATTTGAGACTAATCCGCTTAGCCGTTTTCGAGTAATGTTGGTCACCGACTTTGAAAACACCATTTTGAGAAAAACGCGTTTAAGGTCCGGCCTTGTACTTTCAAGCACTCTAAAACGCCTTTTCAAAATTGCGTGTAACTTCGAAAATATTCACCGGAACGATATTAAATTTTCTCTGTGTACTCATTCATTTTTTGTTTATTCATTAAGAAAAAAAAAATAAAAAAATCGATTTGTTGAAAATTGTGTTATAAGTAAATTTTATGCGGTCATGTACTTATAAATCTAAATACAAGAATGTACATACATAAGAGTATGAGCACTGAATAAAAGTGAAAGGCGGTTGCTTATGTCCTTTACTACCCCGCTCAGTATTTTCCCAAAGTGAAGTAAGTATCCCACTGTGCATGATTTTCAGTAGCCATTTCTTTAGAAGAATAATAATGAGTAAGCAAATTGCATACTCGTACTACTGAGTGGCAAACAGAATTGAGGAACAAAAATTTTCGTAAATACCTACAGAACTTAAAGTGAATACAGAAGAAGTAAGGTATACCCCCTACTGAGTTGGAAAAATAATATTATATGAGAAGTCACAATACGGTATGTCCACAACAACATAGGGCATAGCCATAGGGGATCTAAGTTTACTAATATAATTGAGTTCTATACTCCGAACTCTTACTTTGACCGCGACTATTCTCTCCCACTCTCAATATTGTCTGTCACTGAGTGCCAGATTTTCGCGGAAGCAAACTAATCGCCCCTGCCTTTGCTGCTTACGCCCTTGACAACCCACTGCGATACGAATGAGAACACATATGCGGATGAGCGCCTACATTCACATGTGTATGTGTGCGAGATAGTATTTCTCTAGTCGCTTAGTGTTCGTTGTAGGTAGATGCCGTTCTTTTATAAGTGGCATAAAGTTTTGCTGCTGAGAACGACTTACGAAAACTAAGAAAGAATTATTATATTTAGTTATTTCCATTCAAGAGGGCTTTGCTTTCGATAGAAATCTTGGTAATAAAAATTATTAATATGCCAATAAATGTCAAAATATGCCTTACTATCAGAGGTGCAGTCGCTTTCTAGTTTTGGTAACGCACTTACATTTGCAATTCAAACTTACGGTCTGTGTCAGAAAAAAGGAACCGCGAATATTCATGAAGTATAAAAGAAAAATATTTAACATATTTTTTACATGAAAGTATGTATGTACAAAACTACGAGTCGCAATCACTCAATAAGTCGAGTAGTCTTCATCGTTGTCGAGTAACGCCTGTCATCTTCTTCATGCTTTAAACCAGCTTTTCTGCGTAGCTCGTCGACAAACAGGACTAGATTTTGCGAACTTGACACACGAGTTGCTTTAAATCGTGGACTGGCCTTCCGGCAGGATGTATTTTCATAGATCCCCACACATTTTCAATGCGGTTGGCGTCCGTGGACAGGGAAGGTCAGTCCATTACTGTGACGCCATTTTCTTGCTTCCAGGCCGACTTTGGTGTCATTATGCTTTTGCAAGACGTGGGACGGTAGGATATGTTCGCCTCCTTTAGTCGTCGTCCGATGGAGTTGATATTCATATCTATTCCCTGTTTAGCAAGAATTGTGCGTGGTTGGCGCAGTTGCAAAGAAGGGTTGTGCTTAAAAAATTGGACGATCCCTTTATCCTGCTTTTTTGTCGTCGCTCGCTTCAAGCCGCGCTCGGAAAAGTCAACTTTTTTGTACTCCTTCTACCGCTGATTCCACATAACAACAAACTTTTTTGATTTTTTAATTACTTTTGCAGCCGCGGCGTAAGATAATTTCGGCCCTTTCGAATGCGTGCATAAAAGTGCCGCCTCGCGTACTTCTCACTCATTTTTGTTTGGTTGCGTTTACGGGAAAGTTTCGAAGGACACTAATCTGAGTTAGCAGTGGCGTCGTAGCAGAACGAAATATATCTTGAAGTTATAAGAATAAAACCGGTTCTTTTCTTCTGACACAGACTGTACATATACACTTTTCGAAACAAATCCGCAAGGCGATTGAAGCAGAGGTCGGCCGAGAAAAAGGTGGAGAGATGATATAGAAGAAGATACACGAATTATGGGCATATCTGATGCCAAAAGAAAGCTGAAGGCCGAGTGATGTGCAGGCGTATTGTAACGGAAGCAAAAGTTCACCCGGAATTGTGCTACCATGTTGATGATGATACACTCCCTTGCAATCGCCTACTTAGTCCAAAGTAGTATGCTGAAACGGAGAGAATGGGTAAATTTTCAGCGACTTTTGGACATATATACAACTCCACTAGCCGTTCGAGACTTTTCAGCATGAAAGATGTCATGCTGATGGGTCTAAAGTTTTTGAGGCTGGTGTAGTCATCTCTCCCAATCTTAGGGTTGAAGGCGACCCTCACCATCCTCCACTAGCGTGCTATATAAGCCAGTGCCAGGCATGCAGTGAAGATTTCCTTCAGGGCTGCAGTTACGGACTCTATGCCTTCCTTCAGCATGGCAGGATAAATGCCATCTGGTCCGGGGGGCTTCTAGCTGCCAAAATATCAGTTAGCAAATCGAATGGCGCCTTCATTCGCCACAGATCTAACAACGTTCCAGTTACGGCGAGAAGGTGTAGTAGCTCTGACAACAGCCTCTTTCGTTAAGAGCTGTTGCTGGCCAATGCTTATCTGATTACCTGGAAAGTGAGAGTCCATCAGCAAGCTGAGTGTCTCACTTTGCTTCTCCGTGAAGGAAATCTGATGGTCTTAAGTGACTCCAGCTTTGCGATTGGATCCCTTTTCAGGATCCTAACCAATTTCGCCGTGTCACTCAGAGGTTCAATACCGCCGCAGAATTCTCTAAAAGAAGCTTTAGCTTCTGGTAGTTCCTCTGAACATTCGTCTTGAAGGTCCGGTTCAGAAGTTTTCTCGACTTCCGCCTCAATGTTTGGAGCTCTCGGTTCCCCACGGAACAGGAGTCCGATCAAAGAGAGCTCGAATTTGACAGGCTGACTCAAAACATTCAACTAAGGCAGGTCTGAGTTTCTCAATTTCCACCTCAATACCCTATTCTTTCCGAAGTCTTGGTGGCGTCACGTCAAAGCCCCGCAATGCCGCCTAAGCTTCTGCCAGTCTGTTTTTCTGGGGTTTCTACAGGGCAATGGTATTTGTGCCTCCTCGCCACACTGAAACTCAGTATACCAGTGGTCCGAGCACAAAGTAGCACTTGTTGGCAATAGAGATTCTCCGTTGGATTTCAAGGCTGACATTGTTATCCGTGTTAATGCTGGTTACTGGATTAACGAAGTCTCTGACAACCTCGAAATCATAACTGCCAACAGTGACGTGGGTGCCGATACGCGAGTGCGCCGACTGTTTGTTTGAAGACAGGAGGTACCTGGTTTTGTCATCGTTCACCACCAGACCCATTCGCTTTGCTACTTTATTCAGTTTGGAAAAGGCAGAACTAACAGCGTTTCGTTCACATATCAATAAGTAAACCAAAAAAAAAAAAAACGAAAAATAAAAATAGAAAATTCTTGATTTCAAAACCTCCGTCCAACTGAGCATTTTTATGAGAGATTTCCACCTAAAACTCTCAGCCTCCATTTGCAGGAAGCAATCAAGTTGCAAAACTTACTTTGAATTTCCAGGTTATATGGCCCACACCATTTACATTATTTCAAAGAAAACTATTCGGTCAGGGTTGAGGTAAGTAGGAATCACTTATACCGAAGCTTAACACAAGGAATGGTAATGCAATAAAAGACGTAACAAATAACATTCACTGCATTCACCCTCTTGCAATGAAATTCAAAAGAAATTAAAACTCAATAAACAAACGAAGCTCCTAACGCTTAAATACTTCTCTGATTCCATTCACTACTCCTGCATTTGTATGTCAAATGAGACCATTCATGCAAGAGTTACTTGTATATTGTAACATATACAGGGTGTTCCGTGGCGAAGTAGGATTTACAAACTAAATTTAAAAATAATCACTACTACTAAAAGTCGTTTGGAGATAAACGAGTTTAAGTTTTAGGTACAGGAGCCCGTGGAGAGCTCTCTACCTAGTTAATAGGCTCTGTAGAAGCTATAATATTGGGAATTTCGCTCGAAAAATTCACAGTATGTATATTCTTAAGATACTATACTTTCAAAATATTGAAAAAACAAAAAATCGTTTTTTTTTTTAATTTCAAGGGGACCCGATCTCCATTTTGGAGCTGTAGACAAAATAGTTTCATGAGATAAATACAATTTTTGAAAGATCTGAAAAGTGCAATACGCAATACGTTTTAATACATCACAAAGGAAGAATAATTTCGCATTTAATCGCACCCGCTGCTCGCCCTTCTGTGAATTTTTCGACCCCACTACAGCATATACTCACATATACATACATACATATGAATATGGCAATCACATACAAATACTTTTCTTGCACATTTTACGACGATATGCCGCAAGTTTCGTACCAAGCAGCAAAGGCTTCTCCGATAATCGTCGGGAAGATTCTTTGAATCAGAGGACTTTGTCAACAAAATGATACGTAGTTAAATACAGAACATCTCCAGAGTAATGCCAATAAACGGAAAACGGTTTACTTCAGTGAATCTAAATTCTACCGAACGAATTATATTTGTTGTCTTCCTGTTAATTGAATTATGTAAGCAATGCGGGGTTGATAGCAAATCGAACGTCATTTTTTAATGCAATTCGTGGGTGTATTTTGTATTTGTTGCAATTTCATTTACTGTTGTTTACATTGCAATGCTGTGCATTGATTCTTTAAAATTCATTGAGAGCCGAGTAGCAGTAAGATAAGCACGCAAGCAAGAATGCGCCTCTCAAGGCCGAGACGACAGCATAGAAAATAAACAAACAAAAACAAAAGGCATCACTCAATTGTGAAATTCGCCAAGAACAAAGTAACTGCGTAACGGGACGCGCCAGCTTCTGTATTCTCTCCACTCTGGTAGACAATATTGCGTTGTTTTTATGAGTTGACTAATCGAGCGCATTACCTGGCATACAAAGTGCGTGCGAACGTACTTTTTTTATATGGAAGAAAATGACTAGCACTGACAACAAAAAAAAAACAAAAAAAAATTCTCTAAATTCTACCGTATTTTGTAGCCACTTGTAAGTTGCATTTCGAGTAAATTTGAACTGAATATAAAACTGCGTACCAAAAATTACTCTAAAAATTATCTTTAAATACTTTGAAATTTCGGCGGAAATTTGCAGAATTTGTATGTTATAATTTTTACACAAAGTTTGAAAAAACGATTTATATGTTTTTTGTTGTACTTGTATAATAAGTTAACCATTTATAAAAAACTAATAGAAACTAATGAAATGAAAGTAAAATCGAAAAAACCGCACATCTATTGCGAGTGAAATACTCCCGCTCAACTTCTACGATTCTTGGTCCATTTGCTCGTCGCATAGTTGTGTAAACATACGAGTATTGATTGCGTTTGACATTTTGCATATTTCAAATATGCACTCTATAACGTGGAAGCAATAGAGCGAAGTACTTTGCATGCGTGTATGTAGTGTCAGCGTGTGTGTGTGCTGCTGAAGTATTGCTACACTCGCATTTATTGTGAAGTTGATAACTGGCATTCAATTTCGCAGCCTGCAAGCACACATACACACATACGCGCTTCATTATGTTGCTATTTTTCTTTTACCTCCATTTTCTACAACCATAAAAAGCTGAAATTTCTTATGCAGAAATATGGAATATGAAGTGAGGCATATCATGCATGCTTGATTGTGTGCGTGAGTATTTACATATGCAATTGCATACATACAAGTATACACAGCCATTCCAAATAAATTCAATAAGCAGCGCGTTTCCATGGAAACGGGAATGCTTTGAGGAAACAATTTTTAGAGAAAAAAGCGGTAAAAATGTAATTATGTTAACTTTGCGATGCATTCAGTATAGATTAAACACTTCTGTGTGAGTATGGAATGTATTTTTGAAAGTAAAAAGAATAAAGGCAATTTAAAAATTATTTTGTAAGAAAACTTACAAAGTTGGTATACCTATTTTACCTCATTACTATTATTATTATTTGGTCTATGAACAAAAGATTCTTTCAGACTATTCAGAATGAAAAGTAGAATAACTATCGACTGTGATTTAAATACCTAAAACAATGGGTGGTTAAGTTTCAAGGGCCGGTGTTGGTTTTGAATAAAATACAATTTTTTTAGGAAATTATTGTCATTTCTCTTTATTATGATAATATTGGTATGGCTCAATTACGTATTGAACAAAATATCAGCCAAATAGCCGCCGCAGCCTCGGCGGCACACCTCCAAAGACCACCAAATGCAAAATGTTCCTTATCTAAAGGGTGGTTAAGTTTCAAGGGCCGGTGTTGATTTGGAATAAAATACAATTTTTTTAGGAAATTATTGTCAGTTCTCTTTATTATGATAATATTGGTATAGTTCAATTACGCATGAAATAAAATATTGGCCAAATGGCCGCCACGGCCTCGGCGGCATCCCTCCATCCGATGGTCCAAATTTTCGATGACGCTAAGGCATCATTGAGATTCTATGCCGTCAATGTGCCGAGTTATCTCATCCTTTAGCTCTTGAACTCTTGCTGGCTTGTCGACGTACACCTTTTTTTTCAAATAACCCCAAAGAACGAAGTCCAACGGTATCAAATCACATGATCTTGGCGGCCAATTGACATCGCCGCGACGTGAGATTATTCGGCCATCAAATTTTTCGCGCAAAAGAGGCATTGTTTCGTTAGCTGTGTGACAAGTGGCACTGTCCTGTTGAAACCACATATCGTCCACATTCATATCTTCCAATTCGAGCCATAAAAAGTTCGTTATCATCTCACGATAGCGAACACTATTCACAGTAACTGCCTGACCGGCGTCATTTTAAAAAAATTGGGGCCCAATGATGCCGCCGGCCTATAAATCGCACCAAACAGTCACTCTTTGTGGGTGCATTGGTTTTTCGGCAATCACTCTTGGATTATCATTCGCCCAAATGCGGCAATTCTGCTTATTGACGAATCCACTGAGGTGAAAATGTGACTCATCACTGAAGACGATTTTCTTCACGAAGTGCGCGATATGCATTTTGATTTGAACGCCCGTTTTCCTAATAAGCGTGAATAACTTTAACGCGTTGCTTGATTGTGTATCTTTTAATAGTTCAAATTGAGTTAGTGTGAAATTGAAAAATCTTAAGTGAAATACAGAAAAGGACTTGACGTTTAGGTGTGGTTCACATTCAACATCGGCCCTTGAAATTTAACAACGCTTTATAAACAACAAATTTTACGAAAAAGCAAATAATCTTTTGTAAAAAGACAGCGTGAAAGGTGCCTATGAATACGAAAATGAAAACTTTTTGCACTTCACTTTCACACAGAACGAGAATCGACCGCCAGAGCGAGTCAGAATAAAAATTGGTTCCAGGTCGTTTGGGAAATTTGGTTGACAGACACAACTAAATTATGTTGGTATTGCAAATGGGCGCAATTCTACAATAACCAATTAAAAAAACAAATTCAAAATTTCAGTTACAAATTAATTAAGAAAATGTGCTCGAATCTTCTGTAAAAAATGGAAATATCTCAAAGAATGAAATCATTGGCAGACAACTAAAGTGAGGTCAGTGCCTACAACCTTTTTTCTAGCTTGCACTTTTGAGCGTTGTTGTTGTTGTTGAAGTGGTTGAGTATTTCCACTGAAATAATCCTAATGCTGGTTACTAGCACCATTTTACTACCACTGTCCTCGTGTGATGATGTCTTTTTGTTTTTTTTTTTAGTTTTTGTTTCTAAGTCAGATCCATTTAGTGAAGTCCAAGTCCATAGCAGCAATTTCTTTATCTCGATGTCTGAGATCTCATTCATTTGCTGTAAGGAAGGCTTACCGAAGGAGCGCAGTCGTGCTCTAGCTAGCCCTGGACATTCACATAATTAGTGGAGAAGACTTTCCTTCACCCCTTCCGCTTGACAGCTCCTGCAGATGAGATTGGAGGGGAGGTTGAGTCTGGCTGCATTATCCCCTACTTTCCAATGACCTGTAAGGGTTGCAGTGATGCGTGAAATGTTTGGTCGAGAACGTCCTAACATTTTGAGCGCACACGTAAGAACTAATTTTGTTAGAGTGTATAACAAATTTTTCAATGCATGAATATTTTAGAATTTAAACTGAGAAATTGTTGAAATCAAGCAGGGTTGCAACAAAACCGAAACCATAAAAATAAATCTAAAGGAGGCCTACATTCTGACTGTGGCAGAATTGTGGCATTGAAATTCAATCCACCTTTGTAGAGGCAGAAGACCTAAAAGTGGTGATGTTGCTTTAAGTGTGTTTTGTAGTTGCTTTGAGCTCTTGAGCACCCCTTCCCCCTAGTACCCTTTGTTACTTCGCTAAAATTGATTAGGTGGCCACAGCGCGGAAAAGTAAGTAAAAAATGAACTGTTTTGCTTTTTTTTTGGTTCATTTCATGGTAGACGTCCTTAACGTCGCCTTGAGTAAGTAAGTCTTGTTACTAACTCAATGTTTCAACTGAATTCCTGCAATGTTTCTTTACTCGCACCAACGTAGCGTAACTATGGAAATTAAACTGCAAGCGTTTCTACAACTTAAGTATACATCTCGCATTTTCATTTGCATGCATGAATATTAGTTTGGTATATCGGGTGTTTTTTAAGAGCTTCACAATTTCAAATGAAAACACAAAACAGAAATATTGGAAATTCATCAAGTTTCAAAGGATCTATTTTTTGAATATGCCATCCAGCATACGAGTATCTCCCGCCGCGGCTACGAGTTAACTGGTCCATTCGATCAGTCTTTTCTGTTTTTTGTTTACAAAGAGAAAGCATTGAAAGCCTTTACCCCGTCAGTGTGGGACTTCTTCTTCTTTCATAGCGTTACAACGCGGGGTGCGTCAAAGCTTCCTTCAAAATGCTTCTCCAAAGCGTTCTATCTTGAGCTGTTGCTTCGTAGTTACGTATTCCCAACTTCTTAAGATCGTGTTCCACTGCGTCTATCCAACGGTTCCTCGGTCTGCCTTTGGCCTTCACGCCCATTAGCTTTCCTGTCAAGGCTTTCTTCACGGTACAGTCATCCGGCATACGGTTCACATGACCTAACCATCTTATGCGCTACGCTTTAACAAAACGCACAACTGTCTCGTTCTGAGTTAGATCGTTCAGTTCAGAGTTCAATGGGATTCTAGAGGTACCATCATCCGTACTTATTGGGCCAAAGATCTTTCTTAAAATTTTTCTTTCCATGCGAGCAATCTGAGCACAATCATGAATCTTAAGAGTCCATAGCTCACAACCATATGTTAGGATTGGTCGAATAAGGGTCTTGTACATAGTGAAATTTGTAGCTTTAGACAAAAGTCGGGACTTGAACAAGTTAAGGTGGGCGTAATACGCTTTGTTGGCGTCGTTGATGCGATCCCTGACGGCGGAAGTTGAATCACCGCTACATGGGAACATAACTCCTAGATACTTAAAATGCTTTACTATTTCAAAAGTATAGGCTCCACATGGAAATTTTGCAGCTGTGCAGGACGTCTCGATTTCAATAGATATTTGGTTTTGCCCTCGTTTACAAAAAGACCAGCAATTTTGTTATCTTTTAAGAAAAGTTCTTTTAAATCATTCCTATTTCTTGACACAATAGCGATGACATCTGCGTAACCACATATTTGGGTTGTTTCAGTTATCAAGCTTCAACTTTTGTTGACTTCCCTTACCACAAAACGCCAAAGTGACTGTTGATAAGGCATCACCTTGTTTTACACCTGTTTCAATAGGGAACGACTCTGTGAGCTTCCCTTGAATGATCACTTTTGCTTGTGTATTTGTGAGCGTTGCGCTAACGAGCCTTATTAGTTTGGCAGGTATTCCAAGAATAAGCAATATGTGCTGGATCCTATCTCTTCTAACACTGTCGAAGGCTTGTTTGAAATCAATGAACAGGCAGTGAACATCTAGCCCGTATTCATAGTGTTTTTCAAACATTTGGCTAAGAACAAAACATTGGACGATTGTAGACTTGCCTCTACGAAATCCGCATTGGTAGTCTTCAATTATTCTTTCAGCATATTCGTTGATTCGTTCAGAGAGAACATTTGTAAAGAGCTTGTAGGCCGTGTTTAGCAGTGAGATACCACGATAATTATCGCCTACTCTCTTATCACCCTTTTTGTGTACTGGGTAGATTATGCATCCTAGCCAATCAGATGGTATGGATTCTTTTTCCCATACGTCTATTATTAAATGATGGAGGCACTTATGGAACTCCTCACCACCTTCTTTCAGGAGTTCAGCCGCTATAGAGTCTTCGCCGCTTGCCTTTCCATTTCGAAGCTTTTTAAGAATCACGATAATTTCGTCAAATTCTGGTGAAGGGATGATGTTTTCAGCTGTGCCTATAGGTACCCAAGGTGAATGCTCTTTTTGATGCTTATTATTTAGAAGATTGTAAAAATGTTGTCGCCATCTTTCTAAGCTTTCTTGGTCAGTTTGTAATATATCACCCTTTTCAGATAAGCAAATATTTATTCTAGGCTGAAATAATGCCGTTTGGTTTCTAATGTGGAGGATTCTAATCCGAGCTAAACCTCCTATCGTCAATGTACCGATTCACTCTTGGTGCACTACCGTTAAGTAAGTCGTTGGGTGGCGGTTGCGCGTTAAGCTCTACGTCAGTTGCTCTTCACATGTAGTCCGTAGTTGTATGTACTTTAATCCTCCCCAGTTTTTTTTATTTTCGAAGGAAATCACTCCAGTAGGGTCTGTCCCTTGTCTCCTACCATGGGTCTGTCCCTGTCTCCCACCATACTTGTCGCACTTCGACTTAAGAGACCGTTTCCTGGTCAAGTATCGTCTGTTTAGCTGTCGTTGAAGTCGAATACTACGTGTTGCACATCGCTGATTGCCGACAAATTTTATCCCACGCATACTATGAAGACGTCATGATGTCGTCTATGTTTCCTGGTATTATCGGATTTTTTTGGTATTGCAGCTAAATCAGCTCTGAGAGTCGCAAGTCGTGGGCATACAAAAAACACATGCTTCGCACCTTCCTCTTCATGGCATATTGGACATAAAGGCGAGATGGTAACCACGATCTGTTAGAAATTGTGGAAGTTGAACTTATTATAGCATCGATTTAGCAATTTTTCGATGTTTGGGATTAGTGTATGGGTCCGCTTTTCTTTTGTGGAGCCTTCCCAACGCTCCTGTCATTTTAGTAAGGATGAAGACTTCTTTCCTTTCATGATGGCTGCGACCCTGAAATCGATAGTGTGATGATACATCGATGGGTGGCATGCCTGCGATCATCATTGCATCTTCGACCGAGGTGGTTTCGTATGCGCTTTTCAACCTCAGTGCGGAAAATCTGTGCAAAGTCTCGTATGTTTTTCTAAATATATGCCTTTACCTCCAGGAATTTGGCCCATATTGGTGCAGAGTGGATGGGATGACGATGGTTAGTAGCCTGCGTTTGCTGGGAGCATTCTAAATAGCGCACCAGCATTCTTGATATTCCGCATGTGGTCCAAAACTCAGCCGATCGTCAATTATAACACCGAGATAATTAAGCTCGCCTCGTCAGCTTTAAATTTATGTGTGTCTATACTGAACGGGGCTATCTCTGGTTTCTTACGCGTACTTGTGAGGGCCGCTTCTGTTTTCTCCGCCACAATGGATCAATCAACGCTATCCAGCCAGTTTGTCACGGTGTTTGCTTTGGATTCAATATCGCTCACCAGTTTGCCCACCGTTCAGAAAATTTTCGGTCATATAACGTCGATGGTGGCTTGAATATTGCAATAAATCGATTGTTAAGCACGCTGTATGGCAAATTGCGCGGTATTGTTGTCATTGATGTTTAGCTGATTAATTTTTGCATACAAAAATTCAGTCCGTATGGCTCGATAGCGCTCGCCCTTAACCGTAACGGCAGCTTCTTCCTCATTGCGAAAGAAATCAGGACTGATGTTGCCGCCCGTGCTCTGTGAACAGATTTATTTATTTTTTTTTTCAAGTCAAGTATTCGATAGAAAAATTTTAAGGTTAGTCTTCGGTGCAGTCGAAGGCAACGGGAGACTCAACAAAAAATAATTCACGCTAAAATATTTGCAACGAAAGCAAGAGGCAAACCAAGATCAAGTTAGATTGACGAACTAGAAGACGACATGAGGCAACTCAAGGTCAATCACTGGAAGGAAACAACCAGGGATCGGGACAAATGAATACATTTTGTGCAGCAGGCCAAAGGTCACACTGAGCTATAGTGTCGAATAAGGATGAACTTGAAAGCGTTGTTGTGGCGTTAAATGATTCCTTATGACTTACCAAACTTTGCTGAAGAGAAATGTCAACACAGTTTGCTATTCTCAGCTGCCAAACCATAGTTTTCGGTATCGATAGTTCTCATGCAACTAAAAATAAAACACCCTATATATAAAATGAAAGAAGCTAGACTCCCAGTGCGAGCTATCGAAGCGAAAGATTTCTACGATTTCCTAGTAAAGTTGTTTTAGCCATTGCAGCCCGTCTATTCGAGTATGTAAAAATATGTATGAGTAATGAAACAACAACAATAACAATGACAGTTGTTACTATTCCCAAGAATTGTGTATATGTATGTATGCAAGTTTTCCTACGGAATAGCCACTTCTTAACTTGAATTCCTCAAAATTTGGTGAATAATAGAAAATGACAAAAGGTTGCATGCATCCAATAGAGGACAGCACGGATATATTTACGTATGCATTTGCAATAGGATGCCCTACCAAAAGAGGTGCCGCTTTTACACCGGAATTGTAAAATGTGTTATGTTTTAAGACCTCCGCCAAAATATTTTAGATATCCCTCTCTTTCTCTCCCCATAGTTGCAAAACAAAAAGCAAACTTTTAATATTTTTATTGTAATAAAAAGTGCAGTGGCAAACCAATTTCATATTCGTCGTATTCCAGTTCAAAAAATGAATAAAAAAAAATGAAGTCTCACAAAGTGTTCCTGAGTGTTACTGAGAACAAAGAAAAGTATGAGGCGGAAATGCTCGACATCGAAGAACAGCAGCAATGATTTTAATTCGACAGCAAAGCTTAAAGTGTTAAACATAAAAAAAATATATAAAAAACAAGGATTGAGTTATGTGCTTACTGACTGCTTCCTATACTATCAGTCATCATACTAAGTCAGCGTCGCATTTATTTCCATTATATTTAAATGGCATACAGAAAGAGTTAGGAGGTGTTCTACAAGTATACATATATCGATGTCATGAATATTAGAGTGCTGTTTTATGCAGATGGCATACTGATGATGGCAGAAGAAGTTGTATGGAAAAGAAGTTAGAGATTTACTGCAACAATTGGAATACGGAGTTGAATTTGGATAACTCAGCAATAATGTTTAGACAATGCGGAAAGTTATCGCGAGGGGAAAAATGGCAATTCATTAACAAAAAAAAAGGTTTGTTCATTTGTTTAAAACTATTGTTTACAGGTAACACAGTGCGACTATTTTCAGGTCATCGGCTCGGGCCCAAGCCAAGCCAATTGCAAATGAAAGTACTTATGTAGAATAGTAAAACCCCAACTGGGTTTTGGTCTACCGGGTAACAATTTTTTTACAGTGTATTAAAGTTTCGTAATATTGATCAAATGGGTTACCGTACACTTTTCCCAATCCATTTTTCCCAAAAATCATTTTTCCCAAAACTTTTGTTCCCAATAAAATAACTCCCAAACCAATTTTCCCTAAACCATTTTCCCAATTCAATTAAAGTCCTATTTTTCCCAAACTTGTTTTGGGGGAAAAATATGTCATTCAAAATTTGAATGAGGTTGCTAGGCAACGTAGATAAGTAAAATGACAGTTGTTTGCTTACGTTCAGTTTGACAGTTACAATTTAAAAAAAATTTCTATTATCTAGAGGCTGATTTGATTGCATAAAACGTAAGTAATTAAGTGTTTAAAATAAAAAATAAAAAAGTAAATTATAAGAATCAATAAATTATCTTTTTTCAGTGTTTTAATGTCTGTACCAGAAATCGTTGTTTCTTCCAGAGGTGGTAGGAAATTGTTGTTGAAGGGACACGTTTATTACAGACGAGATTCTTACAAAAATAAAACTTATTGGTATTGCAATAAAACTGATACTTGCAAAGCCACTGCAATAACAACAATTGACAGGGGAAATGTAATAGTTTTGAAGGAAAGTGGTCATAAACATGCTCCAAATCAAGAAGAAGTCAAGGCTGAAAAGGTTATTAGTAATCTTAAAAGATATGCTGCAGACCATCCTCATGCCACCCCAGCACAAACACTTCGAAGTGAATTGCCGTCGGTATCAAGCGGAGTTCTAAGTCAATTGCCAGATCGTGAAAACTTAAAAACAAGGATAAGGAGAGAGCGTAGAAAAGATTTACCACCAGAACCAAAGTCGTTAGAAGATTTAGGAGACATTCCAGATCAGTATAGAAAGACAGAGGTGGGTGACAACTTTCTTATTTTTGACTCCATTGATAATGAAAATGAAGATGTCGAGAGAGTCATTATATTTGGAACCAAAAGAAATCTTGAGCTGTTAGCTCGATCCCCAGCTTGGTTCTTGGATGGGACTTTCAAGACATCACCTAATATATTCTTACAAATTTTCGTTATTATGGGTCTAGTCAGAAAAATATCTCCTGATAAAGAAGACGTTGAAATTGCGATTCCATTAGTATTCACTTTGCTTTCGTCGAAACAAGAAGCTTCCTATCGAATTGTGCGACAAGAGATAAAAAATGCTCTTGAACGATATCACATAAATTACATTAAGACGCTTAACAATCAACACCGTACTAACAATATAAGCGAGGGGTGGCATAACAGATTTCAACTTATGGTTGGAAAAAACCATCCATCATTGTACTATCTTCTTCAAGAGTTTCTGAAAGAGCAGTGTGACACAGAAACAATTTTAAGACAATTAGACCTGGGACAAAAAGTAAAAGCAGCTCCAAAAAAGAAATGGTTACAATCAAAGATGAGAATGAGAAGTATAGTGGCTCAATATGAAGATTACAAAGGGAGCGAAATTTCTGAGTATCTCTTTGGAAAAAAATGTATTTGGGAAAAAAGTCTTGGGAAAAACAGTTTGGATGAAAAAATTTGGGAACATTTGCCTTTGGGAAAAGTATGCATTGGGAAAAAAGTTTTGGGAAGAATGGATTGGGAAAACTGGTCGGCAACGGATCAAATGCCATATTAAATAATATGGTAAATCCAGTACAAATATTGATTTTTGTTACATTTCGTCTTAGAAGACTTTAAGTAAAATTTAATGATACATCTTTTTGTAGAACATTTTAACCCGCTGAGTCCCACCGTTATATGGCTGATGAGTTATATATTTTTTCAAAAATTGTTCAAAAGCCATCTTAAACTGGATATTAAAGTGTTAATATGTTCTACAATACAAAAAGATCCCTTGGAAAATTTCACTAGGGCTGGTCAAAGACATTGAGCACCTATGGGTTAAACACATTTGAAAAAAATGTACGTGGAAGAAAATATCGGCCAAATGACCGCCGCGGGCTCGGCGGCACACCTCCATCCGATGGTCCAAAATTTCGATGACGCTGATGCATAATTAAGGTTCTATGCCGTTAATGTGCCGCACTATCTCATCCTTTAGCTCTTGAATTGTTGCTGGCTTATCGACGTACACGTTTTCTTTCAAATAACCCCAAAGAAAGAAGTCCAACGGTGTCAAATCAGATGATCTTGGTGGCCAATTGACATCGCCGCGACGTGAGATTATTCGGCCATCAAATTTTTCGCGCAAAAGAGCCATTGTTTCGTTAGCTGTGTGACAAGTGGCACCGTCCTGTTGAAACCACATATCGTCCACTTCCATATCTTCCAATTCGGCCTCATTTTGGAAAAAATACGGCCCAATGATGCCGCCGGCCCATAAACCGCACCAAACAGTCACTCTTTGTGGGTGCATTGGTTTTTCGGCAATCACTCTTGAATTATCATTCGCGCAAATGCGGCAATTCTGCTTATTGACGAATCCACTGAGGTGAGGTGCCTCATCACTGAAGATGATTTTCTTCGAAAGTGCGCGATATGCATTTTGATTAGAACGCCCGTTTTCATAATAAGCTTGAATTACTCTAACGCGTTCCTCGATTATGTATATTTCCATAGTTCAAATTGAGTTAGTTTGAAATTGAAAAATGCCAAATAATATGTAGAAAAGCTTGACGTTTAGATGTGGTTCACATTCAAAATCGGCCCTTGAAATTTAACCACCCTTTACTATCGAGTTGGTTGCCCTGGCAGCTGCAACTCGTTCTCGTATTAGTTTTAGTGTTTAATTCTAATAAATAAGTAAGTAAATCTATATGTTCTTGCATATGTTCGTATGTGTATGTATGTATACAAGGTGAGGTCCAAAATAAACAAGACTGAGCTAAAATAGGAACGACAGGAGCTTTATTTTGATAACTTCGAGTTTATTTATACGAAATAGTCCCTTCCGGAAAAGTTTTTCGAAAGAGTGTTTCAGGTCATTGACCGGAATGTCGTTCAAGATGTCGGCACAAGCCTTTTGGATGGCCTCTACGGACGCAAAAGGTTTTCCTTTCATGGCCAAAAGCAATTATCCGAATAGGTAGAAGACACAGGCGAATACGGTGAGTGATTGATGGTTAAAATGCGATTTCTAGTCAAAAAATCAGTCACAAGAGTGGATCAATGAGACGAGAATTCGACGAATGCGATGCAACGAACGCTTCAAAATGCCAAGATAGAAAATCGCATTGGCCCGCTGGCATGAACTACTTGTGGACAATTCCCTTGGAATCGTAAAAACAAATGAATCGAATGAAATGAAGGAATCGTAATCTCCAAGCGCGGTTTTTTGGCGGTGGAAACACCACGTTTCATCACCAGTTACAATGTTGTGAAGGAAGTTCCCGTCTTTTCTTGCCTCTTTAATGAGATCCTTCGAATGTGAATTCTGAGCAATTTTTGGTCCTCAGTTAGCTTGTGCGGAATGAAACGTGCACAGACCTTTCGTACACCCAAATGATCAGGTAAAATGCGATAAATCCATGTTTTGGAGATATTCAACTCCGATTCGATGAATTTCAACGATGATTTCGGTTCATTTTTCAGAAATGTACGAACAATTTCGTTAGAGTTTTGAGTGGTTACTGATTTTGGGCGGACATCAGAAGTAATTACACAAAGTATGTTCATTGTCGTTTATGTCCTCACAACCATCTCTCTCGTGAGTACTGGCACGAGATAGACAATCATCGCCAACAACTTTTTTCATCAATTCAAATGTTTCGGTAAACGTTTTATCGATTTTAAAACGAAACGTGGCGTTTCTCTTTGTTCGAAACTCATTTTGGTACCGATGACACCAACATACTGACACTTTAGTCGTAATATCTTCACTTCCACTGAAGCGAATGTCCCCAATCTTTCACTGGGAGTCAGCTAGGGATTTAACTTCCAACGCACTAACTCATTAAAAAGATTGCGCCATCAAGAAAACTTCTATGACGCCAGTCCTGTTTATTTTGGTCTTCACCTTGTATATGTTGATGCATATGTTTGTATGTGGGTATATATTGGTCTTCATTTTTGGCAAACCTAAAACATGTATTCATTTTAAATATTCCTTTCCCTTAAATACTTGTAGAAAATGTGGGTAATGTGAAAATTGTATTCTATTATATTTTAAGGCGACCAACATTTCAGCACCCGTAGGCGTATACGCAACAAAATTTAGGAAATACCAGAATGCTAGCTGGCACAGGCATTGAGACAATTTCATATGCCAAGTCATTGCTCTCGGCTCTCATTTCTACTTCTAATGTGTTTGTGCGTATATGCACATGCATACATGCATATTTAGACACGTGAATGGATTGAGCAGAGTTCGTTGACTGCGAATGATGAAAATGTGCTAGCTTATGAGAGTGTGAATTATCAAGTCACTATTTATTCATTTCATTTATCTGTTAACAATCTAGAAAATATTAATATTTATTATTTCATTTAAAATTAAATTGCAGTTGTATTTAGTAGCGGTGAAATTAATGCAGAAAAGTCTGAGATCAGATTAAACAATTTGAAAACCGGACTCAGTGCAAAAGCACTTTAAAGCAATAAGTTTCGTTTGGAATTAAAGAAATTTTCGATTTTAGTAAGCATTGTTTTGCACTGCCTAATCCAAGCATACAGGGCTTGATTGAAAAGTAATGAGCCTTCCCGCGCGGAATGTCTGCCAAGCGATCAACTGAACACTTGTATCACAGGAGATGAAGCCTGGTGCTTTGAGAGAGTGCGGAGTGGCACACGAACCAGTCGCCACGCTCCAGGAGGCGCGCATGTCGAAATCCAAGGTCAAAACCATACTGATCATCTTCTTCGACTCTCGAGGCATCGTCCACAAGGAGTTTGTACCTCCAGGAAGCACTGTAAATGCGGCATTTTACAAAGAAGTGCTCCTTCGGCTGAAAAACCGCGTCGCCCGGGTTCGGCCCGACCTCGTCAACAATTGGACCCTTCATCACGACACTGCGCCGGCGCACACCGCCTTCCTCTGTACCTCTGCATTGGCCAAGATGGGGGTTTCGGTGCTTCCCCACCCTCCCTACAGCCCAGACCTGTCCCCTCCGGACTTCTTCTTACCTGAAAAGAAAGCTGAAGGGGAGGCGTTTCGACTTCATCGAGGCGATCCAAAAAACTGTGACAGCCGGATTCAACGCGTTTCCGGCGGATGAGTTTAAAAACTGTTTCCTGCAGTGGAAGGACCGCTACCAGCGGAGTATTGACGCTCAAGGGTCCTATTTTGAAGAATATTAGTTGTATAAGCCAAAAGGTTTAATAAAACTAAAAATAAAAATAAGTAATTGGCGCGTACACTTCTGTTAGGCGTTTGGCCGAGCTCCTCCTCCTATTTGTGGTGTGCGTCTTGATGTTCTTCCACAAATGGAGGGACCTACAGTTTCAAGCCGAGTCCGAACGGCAGATATTTTTATGAGGAGCTTTTTCATGGCAGAAATACACTCGAAGGTTTGCCATTGCCTGCCGAGGGGCGAGCGCTATTAGAAAAATGTTTTTATTAATTTTGCTTTCACCGAGATTCGAACCAACGACCTCTCTGTGAATTCCGAATGGTAATCACGCACCAACCCATTCGGCTACGGCGGCCGCGGTTTAATAAAACTGCTTAAAAAAATAAGGCTCATTACTTTTCAATCAAACCCTGTATACTGAATGCTGGTATTGCCTTCCCCAACTTAATTTTATTCGTATTTAGTTCCTTCACCGACTATTTCGTCGTCTTCATTACAGTATTTTTCATTTAGGGCTGTGGGCTCGTATGAGGTTCAACAATCCATTGCGCGATTTCAGATTAGGAGACTCACTGCAATGGTTCTACTTCCCGAAGCAAAGTCGCAATGAATGGAATATTGGACGCATCATCAGCTGTTTGTAATCGTAACTCGGAAAAGGAAATGATATCCTTACAATCCCAGTCAGACGCTTTTTCAAACAGTGTTTGAAACGATGACTGAATTGAAGTTGCGTAAGAGCATCTCATGCACGAGAATATTGCATTTTTCAGGTTGATATTTCACAGTGACTTATCGATAGTTTCTCCACAAGCAACAATGTGACTTAAGAGGGATTTTTGTAGTTCAATTTAGTAAGCCTTGTAGTGTTTTGATCCATGAGATGTATTAAAGCTGTACGGTTTTTATTTTTTATGATTTTCATTACATTTCTTATGGTATACCATAAAATTTTGGGAAAATGGACACTTAGATGTAGATGACCCATCCTAGTTGATGATTTTTAGATTGCGGCTGTTTACAGTGAGCGCCTCTTCGCAGAAAGAACCAAAACCTACACCATAAAGTCACTTTTTTGAAGTGTGGAAGCAATATAGTTTCCCTGAAATTTCTATAAGGATTTGAGCTTATGGTGAACAAATTCAGAGGCTGTGGCCCGCAATACAGTCTTACTTGTGGTGCTGAAATCTGGACACTGAAAGCTAATGATATAAACCAGCTATTGGGATTTGAAAAAACCATAATGAGAAAAATCTACGGTCCTATTCGGCTTGAAAACGGCACGTATAGCATCCGTTATAACAACGAGATTGAAAACCTTATTGGTGGTGAAAATGTAATACGTTTTATTAATTAGATGGCGGATTAGATGCATTGGCCACATCATAAGAATGCGCAACGAAAAAAACCAAAAAAGGGTGGTTACTTTGCATCCAATTGGAGGAAGAAAGAGAGGTCGACCAAGAAAGAGATGGCTTGATGACGTAGAAGCTGACTTAAAAGCTATGAACGTTCGTAATTGGAAAAATGAGGCAAGAGAGATACTGAATTCGAGGAGGATTGTTGATGAAGCTACGGTCCACCACAGACTGTGAAGCTAAGAGAGAGAGAGAGTCTACGCCCATGTTGCTTCGTTGGCGCATGAGCAAGTTGGCGCATGAACAAGAATACGTGTGACATGAGCGGATAGAATTCGGCTGCCGAGTACCCGATGACGTGGCAGCCGAAGTTACTGTCACAACTTCGTTTTTCGCTATAACTGAAGGCCAAACCTGGTAAGCTTTCATTTTTGTGGCCGAACTCTTCTTCTATTTGTACTGTGCGTCTTGATATTTTTACACGAATGGGGCCGGACCTACAGTTCTAAGCCGATCCCTACCGGCAGGGGTTGTTTTTTGAAGAGCTTTTCCATGGCAGAAATACACTCGGAGGCTTGCCATTGAGCGACGAAGTGCGACCGCTATTAGAAACAACTCTTTCTATAATTTGGTGTTTCAGGTCCGATGTCTTGAACTTAGGCACTACCGAATCGTAGCCACGCACTAAACTGTTGGCCTACGGCTGTCGCTATAATTTTCTTCTAGAATAGTTTAGTTTAATTTTTATTTCGGAGGATCGAATTATTATTTTTACACTTTTAAAAATACTATTTAAATGCGCTCACTGATTGCGAGACCACCCGAGACAGTACGGTCTTAAATATAAGACTGCACCCATCAGAGAGTGCTTGGCGTCACACTAGCCTAGTTTTGTAGTGTTGCCCTTCGCAATAAATTTAGTGGTTTTTTATAATCCAAATGGGAAAAATTTTATGTTTGGTGTTTTTTTGTTAATTTTAAGCTATCAAAATTGTAAGTTAAAAAAAAACGCAATTAGGATCTTCTTCTGATCCTTCAGTGAATTCTCCTTACTGGCCTTTATCGACTTAAAGCAGCGCCCGCGGAGTGGCAATTTAAGTTTTGGGAAAAGGAAAAAGTCACAGGGGGCTAAATCCGGTGAATACGCTGGTTGTTCGATGATATTTGTCAAAAAAGTGTTCACAATATGAGCCTTGTGAGACGGTGCGTTATCATGGTGCAAGATTCAGGAGTTTTCTTTCCACAAATTGGGCGGTTTCCTAAGCACATTCTCACTCAAACGTCGCATAACTTCCAAATAATGACATTTATATTTACCCCAGAACCATTTGGAACAAATTCCGAGTGCACAACACCGTGATAATCAAAGAAAACGAGTAGCATGACTTTCACCGTTGACCGACTTTGACGTGGTTTTTTGGGTTGCGGCTCATGTGGATAGCGCCGGCGCCATTCAGCCGCTTGTTGACTGGCTTGCATGTCAAACATGTCATAAACCCCCGTCTTATCACCTGTTATGATGCGCTGGATAAGCGTTGGGTCCGAGTTCACTTGTTCCTGCATATCTTCTGCCACCTTCTTTCGATGAATTTTTTTAAAGAAATTGAACTCTCTTGGAACGAGTCGAGCAGCAACGCGTTTCATGCCCAACTGATGGTGTAAAATGTTGCAAATTGATTAGAGAGACACGCTAAGGACACGAGCTACCTCTATCAAACCTAAATGATGGATTTTCTGGCACCATTTCCTTGAATTTTTCGACGTTTTCATCTGTTGCAGACGTTGATGAGCGACCAGATCGGGGCAAATATTTCACGACTTGTTGGCCCTCTGCAAATGTCTAACCCCACTCGTAGACCCGTGTTTTTGATAAATCACACTCGCCAGAGGCTTTCTACAACATTTTCAACGATTCGGCACACGAAATCCCGTTCAAAACACAAAATTTAAGACAAATTCTTTGTTCCATATTTATATCCGTAGTGAAAATCGTTGAGCACACCTGCGGTTGACTGATATAAATAAATGCCAAAAACAAGCTAATAGACAGTTTACGCTCAAACTCGGAGACACTATAGAGGACAGTTGTACCAACATTCCAGCAAAAAAAATTAGCCATAGGTTTGTGAAATGCGCGCTTTTTAAATGAAGAATTCCCGAATTTCGTCATTGAACTGGAATGTTTGATTTTTTTTTCATTTCATTTCATGTTTTAAATATATTTGCATTTGGCATACCCTTTATTTTTGAATTATAAGGTGTGCAGAGCGAATCGTATTGGCAGTGACGTCAGTCAACATCAGATTCTGCACACATACACACTCACAGCCACATCTGTATTCAAATTATTACGTAGAAGCGGCTGAAGGTGTCACCTGAAGGTGAACGATTTTTTTTCGCGTAACGCAGCAACTCGCCTATGATGAAATGTGGCAGCACACACACATATGCATATATTCAAGGTGTGAAGGTTAGCCGCGTCATGGCAGTATTAGTGGCGTTGGGTGAATAAGTTGAGATCAAGGTTGGAGGAGCAGATACAGAGGCTGTTGGCAACATTGGCGTCCTTCCAACTGGCCTTTAATGAACGACGACGACGACGCCGCTTTAACGGCTATTTGACATGCATGCGAGTATAAAGCAGAGGTAAAATGGTGGAAAATAGTTAAATTAAATGAGGTGTTGAAAAATTACATTCAAATATATTTTCTACATTACCCCCGTAAGTAGGTCAAAATATGGTTCCATGTGGTGCTTTGTGCATGCGAGTATGTGTGTACGCATACATATACATACACATATTCATATACATATACTCACATATACTTCCTCACACGCTAAAGTGCCATGCTTTTGAAAATATTATTCATTTTACTCATGCAACAACAACTTTACTTCCTAGAATCATATGAATTGTGATGAGTGGCTACAAAGAATTTAAAACATAATTTATTTCTGGGAACTTTTCATATTCTTGGCCGCTTGGCATATTGTATTAAAGGTCAAAAGTTCAAAGTTGAATTCGAATTGCAGCATAAAAACTAACTTATCAAAAATTAAAAGGTAATCAAGAGTAGGGACTGGGTGCAGATTGTATAAGATTTGTTAAAAAAGATAATATTTGGTATGGCTCAATTATGTATAAAACAAAATATTGGCCAAATGGCCGCCGTGGCCTCGGCGGCACACCTCCATCCGATGGTCCAAATTTTCGATGCCGCTGAGGCATAATTGAGGTTCTATGCCGTTAATGTGCCGAGTTATCTCATCATTTAGCTCTTGAATTATTGCTGGCTTATCGAAGTATACCTTTTATTTCAAATAACCCCAAAGAAAAGAGTCCAATGGTGTCGTTGACGTTTAGGTGTGATTCGCATTCAACATCGGCCCTTGAAATTTAACCATCCTTTAGAAAAGTTTCTATCACAGATCTTTTTAATATTCATTAATCGTATGCTAAATGGAATTTTTCCAACAAATATTGAAAATTAGTTGGCCCGAATACGGTCTAATACGACCATACGACCACCCTCGAAGCGTGGCTGAAAAGAAAGCTTGATGATACTCACCTTACGCAGATACTCACCGGTCACGTCTGCTTTAGGGAATATCTCCACCGCTCTCAGCTGGCAGATAACCCATTTTGCCCAAGATGCCCTAATGCAATGGAAAGCGTGGAACGCGTGACTTTTCATGGTGATCGCTTCGCACGAGAACGCTTTGGGACACTCACACGGGACATGAGGTTGCCCTAGTCCTATCAACCTCACTCTCATCGAGTGCTAAGTCGGAAGCGGTTCGAGGTTTGCTGTAAAAATACGGCTACAACTTCAATTCATTGAATGAGAGCGCACGACCCAGCAGCAGCAGGTGCAATTGCTAGTACAACATGCAGTTGAACAGTTTCTGGATAGGACGACGACAAACGCGGACACTTGAGTCAATCACACACAAAAACATGAGACAGAAGACAAGTTGATAGTTCGTAAATACTGCGCTATCGCAAATTTTCCGTTGTTCCCCTTCCTCCACAACCATCTACGAAAACAGTGGGAGTGTCGATACTATCGCTGGCCCAAGATCTGCATACGTCCACAAGAGGCGGACCTGGATGCAGATACCTGGTTGTGTCAATAGACATAAACGCGGCTCCACCTTGATGAAATGCTTACAGCGCTCCCAGGGTGGAAATCAGCCGATATCACCACATAACTGGTGCGACAGCGCCTTTGATGATGTTTCTGACATTTCTGACTCGAAGCCTCCAAAGAGTCCAAAAACAGAACTGGCGGCCACAATGTAGAGCCCCAGAAGTCTGTAAAATACCTTGGTATGCCCCTTGATTCCCGACTAATATAGGGAGAACATCTTACAGCTGCTAGTGTGAAGGCGACAAAGGTTAACAACGCGCTTATGGGTATACTACCGAACATAGGAGGACGACAGGGCGCCAGGAGGAAAATGTGTGCCCACAGTGACAGCCACTATAATACTTTATTCCTCCCCAATTTGGGCTAGAGCAAAAAAGTGCGATTTGAAAGAAGTACTGCAAGGCAGTACTCAAGCGCGTTGAAGACCGCATGTGACTGTAGGACGGTGTCGGACGATGCAATCTGCCTCATAGCTATCGCAAAATGCCTATAAACATCCGGACAAATGTACAGAACCGACAAAGTACCAAATCGACAAAGAAACTCAAACAAGCAAAACTTGTCATTGCGAGCATTTCACCGCTGAATGGCAATCTAAATGGGACTAGCAATCAAAAGGCCGGTGGACGCATAGGTTGATGCTACGGATTAACGAGTGGATCTGTCGAAAACACGGGAACATAGATTTTTTCCTAATGCAGGTTTTAAGCGGACACGGATGCTGCCAAAAATATCTGCATCGTTTAGACTTGGCTGGTAGACTTTAATGCTCACAATATTTGGGCGAAGAGGAAACTGCCGAGCATGTGGCCTTTTACGGCATCAGGTTCACTAAGGTACCCGCTAAGATACCCAGCAAACAAAACTGGTGTGTTTCTAACGCCCATTAATATCGTTCCACAAAAAGCTCCGAAAAAGCTCCTCATAAAAAATATCTTCCGTTCGGAGTCAGCTTGAAAATATAGGTTCCCCCATTTGTGGAACAACATTAAGACGCACGCCACAAATAGAAGGAGGATCTCGGCAAAACACCCAGAAAGAGTGTACGCGCAAATTATATATATACATATATATATATATATGGCCTTGAGACGGTCCAGAGACGAATCGCAAGCTGCTCGAATGTGACTTGCAGGTATTTCACCCCACTCGCGGGCAATGGCTTTTCTCAGCGCCTCGAGACTGGTGAATGTTTTAGTTCGAACTTTGCTCTCCAAAATGGCTCAAAGAGAATAATTCATCGGATTCGCGTCCGGTGAATTTGAGAGCCATTTTGTGGACGTTATGAAGCTCGGAATGTTGTTTTTTAACCATTTTTGGTACACTCGAGCTTTGTGAGATCGTGCCGAGTCCTACTGAAACGTCCATGGTCTGCCCCCGAAATATTTGTCTTCCCACGGCTTCGAAGCAACCTCCAGAATACTTTCGCGATAATATTTCGCATTTGCCTTGACGACGCCAGGCTCGATGAAAACGATTGGATAGCGTCCATCTGCGGTTACAGCGGCTCAAACCATCACCTGTGACGGGTGCTGCCTTCTGGTGGACAATCGATGACTCAAATTCTAGAATGAACGGTCGGTCAAATAAGCCCTACCGTTTTGGGAGTTTACTTAGTAAAAAGTTATTCAAGACAAAATTGGATGATTAATTTTGCGCCCCATTACATTCCCTTCTCAAATATTTTACATTTTCTTTCTCACACCCTTTACAGGTTAGGTTAAGTTAAGTTGAAGCGGTTGTCCACTGTGGGACACACTCAGGCTTATGACCCATTGTAATGCCGCATGCGGAACTTGTCCTTATCTCTCTCTTCGAAAACCAATGTGTACTTTTCAAAAATTTTGTAAGATCCTTAACACGTTCCCTGTCCGCTGAGCCACATATGGTTCAGGAAACGTGCACCTGATAAGCACTGATACGTTCCTGAGCCATATGTGCGTCAGGGGTATATGAAACTCCTAAAGCAAATTATTTGACTGGACGTAACGGAACTGTACAGTTTCTGCACTGGAGGTGCTGGTACGATAATAAAGTAAAAACAAATTATTCAAAAAACCCTGTTGGACTTGTCGGTCAATTTTGCATTTTTGTATTGGGACAGGGAACGTGTTAATGCCGACAGAGCCGAGATCTTCCAATTCATTAAAGCAGGACAGTGACACAGAAGGTGCGGGATCGTCTCTTCCTCTTCCTCGTCTAGACAACTTCTGCAGAAGTCATGTGTTTGCACACCCATCCGCTGGACGTGCCTGCCGATTAGGCAATGCCCCGTGATAACTGAAATCAGTGTTTTAAGACTGTGCTTATCTCTTCTTAGTAGAAGTTCTGTGCGTTTAGCATTGAGAGTCGGTCACAGCTGCCGGGCGATTTTGCAAGTGGCTTCATTACGCCATCTTTCATTCGCTACTCTTACCAATTTCTTCTATGTCATTGTCTGTATACTCATCAGTCATTTTGGTACCTATTTTCGCTAGTTCATCGGCTTAACAGTTACCCTCAATGTCGCAATGGCCAGGTACCCATGTTACCTTTAAGTGAAATAACTCAGCCATCTCGTTAAAAGATGGAGGTAGTCGACTGCTTTGCGAGGGATTTTATTGCCGCCTGGCTGTTAGTGAAAATGTAGATATCATCTCCAGGTATGACATCCCTCTGTACCAGTGTCATAGCTTTCATTATTGGCATCAGTTCAGTCTGAAAGACACAACAGTAGGAATGCTATAGAAATTATAAGAAAATAAATGGTATTAATAGCTAAATTTCATATTCAATTTGTGAGAGCTAAAGCGAAAAATGTTGAAAATTTGCAAACAGTTCACACATTGCGCTTTCGGACAACGCCCTCATGGAGCTGTATTTCATGTAGTGCAATACAAATTTTCAACTACTCACACTTCACCTAACTTAATAACTGAAGTGTTGATTGAACTCGCGCTCTTAATGCTTTTGCACCACGCATTTCCTACTCGAATTTCCAGAATAAAACACTTTGCCCTCAAAAACAGCGGCGCAAAAACAGCGGCCAGATAAATTTTATAAATAGCGACAGGCACTGGTTGCACATAAAAAGGCAGGGACGGGAAAACTATCAGTGGAAGACATGTAGGTGGAAGTGTTTACCTTTTGATAAAAACAAAAAAAGCAACAACAAATCAGTACCAGAAATAGAAATACGCGATTTGGCTCAGTTGCTTTTTATGAATGAATTTTGCAATTAAGCTGCGCAGAGTGGAAAAAGTGATTGCAAAGCGAGTGCTCGGTCACGTCTATGCCAAAGAAATCAATATTACAGGCAGGTGCCACCGATAACCTCTGCAAACTCTATTATGGTGGGCTATAGGGCTATATCGAAAAATAAAGGCAGCCGAAGGTGTCCAAGTTCAAAATTTAGAAACATAAATATTTACATTCACAAATAAATGACTTTTGCATGCATTTTTCGTCGTTGAAGATAAAATCGGTGACACACAGTTTCGTGCATTTATAAATGCACATAAAAAAATAAGTAACACCTGTAATTGCGTGAAACAACTACACAGATGATAATAATATCTATGAAAGGGAACGCTTAACATTGAAATTTTGGTAATTAAAGTTTCCACACAACTGTTTTGACGAACTTGTGTACAGAGATAAATGAAAATCAGCTGGGCAACGCTCTTCCCTACTTTTAGTAGAGGGTCGAAACTGCCACACAATTGCCTGGTCAGAGTGAAAAAGTTTGAGAAACGAACGCGCAACCTTATGGACGTGCTGAGAAAAGAACAGAAAGATTTTACAAAGTGGAATGAATGCGGCATTATTATGAGAAAAGCAAGCATTAGGGTGAGTCAATTTGTATGGAACATTTATTTGGACACTTTTTTGACAGAAAGTATTAGATGCGCAACTAAGTTCCCGCTGTTTGTCAATAGATGCCGCCAGCAGGGTGTGCTAGTCGATTCTAACATAACCTCAACGTCACAAACCAAGCTCAGACATATGGTAAGCAAACTGCTTCGACACATTAGTGATTTTGTTTTGGTATCATTTACGTTTGGTTTTGTGAAAATGTCTGATTTTGTGCCGAATAGTCGCCATTAGCGGGAAGTGTTCATTTTCCGCTCTCATTCGAAAAAAACGGCGGCTGAAGCGCATCGAGAGCTACAAAAATTTATAGAGATGCTGCTTAAAGTGAAACAACGTGCCGAAATTGGTTCCGTCGCTTCAAAGACGCTGATTTTATTGTTGACGACCGTCCGCGAGAAGGAAGGCCAAAAACCTTCGAAGACGTTGAATTGGAGGCATAGATCAATGAAGATCCGTGTCAAACGCACGAAAAGCTTGCTTCAGTATTAGGAGTTACCCGCCAATACATTTCAAAGCGATTGCATGCTTTGGGAATGATTCAGATACAGGGGACTTGGGTTCCTTATGAGTTAAAACCAAGGGATGTTGAACGTCGTTTTTTCGACGTTTCGCCTGTGAACTACTGCTCCAGCGTTAGGAGCAAAAAAGGAAGGGCTTTCTTCATCGCATCATGACGGGTGATGAAAAATCGATTCATTACGGGAATCCAAAGAAAAGAAAGTCATGGGGACTGCCTGGTCATATCTCTACATCGTCGCCTCGGCCGAATATTCACGCTGCGAAGATTATGCTATGCATTTGGTGGGACGAAGTTGGTGTTATTTATTATGAACTGTTAAAACCAAGCGAAACCAAAACTGGGGATCGATATCGACTTCAATTGAGCCGAGCATTGCGCGAGAAGCGGCCGCAATACGCGGAGAGGCATGAAAAAGTGATTCTACAGCATTACAACGCTCGGCCTCACGTTGCCAAACCCGTTAAAAGCTACCTGGAAACACTGAAATGGGAAATCCTACCCCACCCACCATATTCTCCAAATATTGCGCCGTCCGATTATCACCTGTTCCGATCGATAGCACATGGTCTAGCTGACCAGCAGTTCCATTCATATGAAGACATCAAAAAATGGCTTCATCCGTGGATAGCATCAAAAGATGAACAGTTTAACCCCGACGGTACACGAGATCTACCAGAAAGATGGGATAAAGAAGTAGCCAGCGATGGGCAATACATTCAATGATTCACTTGTAACCAATTTTTCAGAACAAAATTTTATTTTCATCACAAAAAACCGTGATAACTTAGTTGCGCTCCTAATAAAATGCTAGATAGCCAAGAGGGAAAAGAGAGAAGTGACAGAGAGAAAGAGAATTGAGAGAGCGAGTCCGGTGAGAATTTCCCAGCTTCTTTGGCAAATTTTAAAATAACCTCCAGTTTGAGAGAACGAATTTTACTCATTCTCATGACATCAGAACCCAAAATTCGTAGGCTCGCTTTAGCAAATGCAGGACTCTCACGGAGAAAGTGCTCAGTACTATTTGGCTCCTCTAAGGAAGACAGCCAAAACGGATTCTCAATGATTCCAATGTTGGTCTATGCCAACCCTATGGGTTTTGTCCTGTAATAGCACCGACCATCAACCGAACGTCTTTGCTACCCAGTTTTAGAAGAAAGTTCAACAGTTCTCTGTATGGGCTTGTTACAAAATACTTTGCAGTTTTGCAGCATTCTAGACTGGACCATCGCTCTTTATGTTAATTGCATACAGAATCGCTCATCCAATTCAAGATTACTGAGTTTTTTGTATTTGGAAATACCTTCCTTAATAGTTTGCCTATGTTCAAAGTTATTTTGCCACAATTAAGGGATGTGATCAACCTTTTTAACTGAGAGGTGGCAGATCGCCAAATCGTTTAATACGGCCAAATGGGACCAAATACTGATGGCACTTCGGAGTAGGAATGTGTCGACTTATCTGATAAAGCTAATTGCTTCATGCTTTGATAACAGACCCCTATGGTATACTACAGACGTAGACCCCAAAAGCTATAAGGTAACTAGAGGAGTTCCTTAAGGCTCTGTACTAGGCCCGGCTCTGTGGAATATCATGCATGATGGAGTGCTACGCGTTGAAAAGCACGAACAAGCAAGCATTGTTGGGTATGCAGATGACTTAGGGGTGGTAGTCGTAGAGAAAAGCTAGAAGAGGTCTCACGAAGGGTAGAGGACACCATCAATAAAATTAAGCAATGGTTGCAATCGTCTGGGCTAAGACTAGCAGACCATAAGACCGAACTGGTTCTCATAAGTTCTCGAAGAAAAGTTGAAAACCTTCAAATAAAGGTTGGTGGTCACAATATAACATCAACAGATACCATAAAATATTGAGGGGTGATGATCGACAGAAGACACAGTTTTAGAAAGCATCTGGAATACGCAAGCTCCAAAGCTGCAAACTCCTGCGCGGCTTTATCGCGACTGATGTCCAATGTGGGTGGACCAAGCCAACAAATGTGAGCATTGTTAGCAAGCGTCTGCAACTCGATCCTGTTTCCCGATGTGGAAGTGTGAGGCGACGTAATGAAATATCCCAGCTACTTGAGACAGGCTAACGGGTGTACAGATTATGCAATGTCAGAATCATTAGAGGCTACAGGACCACATCTGACGAATCAGCAAGGGTAATAGCAGGCAGGATTCTCCTCGATATAATGGCAAAATGTATGATATGAAACAAAAAGACCAGCACACAAAAACGTGCGGATAACCGGTAACAAAGCCTCACTGAGGCACGTCCTACAGAGGATCGATGATATTGCTCTGCAAAATTGGCAGACCAAATGGAACGATAGTGGGAAGGGAATAACCACTTTCGCTATGGGAAGAACCACTTTCACTATGATTCCCGACATACAGAAATGGATCCGAAGAACACATGGAAACGTTAACTTCATGCTGACACAATTTTTAACTGGGAATGGCTAATTCAGGCAGTATTTGTACAAATACAAGCACACAGATTCCCCATTTTGCCTATACTGCCAAGACAAATATGCTCTCTTAGAATGTTCTAGATTTGAGGTGGAACGCAGCGCTCAAATTTCGGCGAGACCATGACAGCTGCCAGCCTATTATATATAATACTAGCAAACCCGGCCCCCTTCGCTGGGCACACTAAAATAGAATAGATATGGTTTAGAACAGAAAATATATGATTTTCATATTATTTATTTCTTTATTCTTTATTCAAGCGCTTTGGCATAAGCAATATTTTTTGTTTTTCTATTTGTTTTTGAGTAAATATAAAATATAAATTGAAAATCAGGAAAAAAGAAGATTGTTTTTAAATTTCAAATCAACGCATATGAATAAACAATCGTCTTTTTTCCTGATCATCCATGAATTTTTCGTTTCAATTTATATGTTTTATTAAGCATTGGAGCTTTTTTAACCATTATCCATTTATATTTTTCAAAAAAAAAAACAAAAAAAATTTTTTTTCCACGAACACATAATTTCATTCAGATTTCACCTTAAATTCTCAAATTCCGTAAGAAATTATTCACTGTTCGAAAATCCACTCCAAAAAAATTCACAAACAATTTTTACATGTTGCACTTACGTTTTTTCCTTATGGCATCCAAATCAGAAAGAAATATTGACACATTGTAACTCACACTGTCAATTTGACAGTTCAGTTCCGCCCCAAGCGTTAAAAAAGTAAGCGACATTATGGCTGGTTCAAAAGAACGCTGTACCCGTAGCCAGTGCTCCGAATTACAACCAAACTTTACGAAACCCATTTTCAATACTTACTTAGCAATGTGCGTTAGTTTGGTTTGATTCGGTTCAAAGACACGGCGGGTCCACGTTTTGGCATATGTTTCGAGACCCTAGTCATCAATAGGTATGAAAATTACCCCGTATTAAAGCACTTATCAACAGCTTTCATTTGATACCCATATTGTACATACACAACCAAAGGTTACCCGGGTCCACGTTTTGACCTATATCTCGAGACCTCAGTCACGGAGCGGCATGAAAAATACTCTGTACTAAAGCATTCACCAACAGCTTTCATTTGATACCCATATTGTACATACACGTCCGAAGGTTACCCGGGCCCACGTTTTGACCTATATCTCGAGACCCTATCTACCAATAGGTATTCAAACTATACGGAAATCATCTTCAATACCTACTTAACAATGTGTGTAAGTTTGGTTTAATTCGGTTCAAAGACACGGCGGGTCCACGTTTTGGCGTATATTTCGAGACCCTAGTCATCAATAGGTATGAAAATTACCCCGTATTAAAGCACTTATCAACAGCTTTCATTTGATATCCATATTGTACAAACACATTCTAGGGTCCACGTTTTGGTCTCTATCTCGAGACCCTAGTCACGGAGCGGATGGAAATACTCTGAACTAAAGCATTCACCAACAGCTTCCATTTGATACTCATATTGTACATACACATCCGAAGGTTACCCGGCTCCACGTTTTGACCTATATCTCGAGACCCTATTTACCAATAGGTATCCAAACTATACGGAAACCATCTTCAATACCTCCTTAACAATGTGTGTAAGTTTGGTTTAATTCGGGGCAAAGACACGGCGGGTCCACGTTTTGGCATATATTTCCAGACCCTAGTCCTCAATAGGTATGAAAAGTACCCCGTTTTAAAGCACTTATCAACAGCTTTCATTTGATACCCATATTGTACATACACGTCCGAAGGTTACCCGGCTCCACGTTTTGACCTATATCTCGAGACCCCAGTCACGGAGCGGCATGAAAAATACTCTGTACTAAAGCATTCACCAACAGCTTCAATTTGATACCCATATTGTACATACACATCCGAAGGTTACCCGGGTCCACGTTTTGACCTATATCTCGAGCCCTATTTCCAAAAATAAAATATAATCCATGTTACTCGTGGTTGATGTAGCTTTCGAATGGTGAACGAATTTTTAAAATCGGTCCAGTAGTTTTTGAGCCCATTACAACCAAACAAACAAACAAAGTTTTCCTCTTTATACTATTAGTGTAGATATGCTAGTATCTGAAGAATCGTGAAACTATGGTTGTAACGTAGCCTCAACAATTATGCGTAGGCTGAGACATGATGATAACGAACGCAGACAAATGAGTGAATAAACACATCCTGCCCCTCAAAGGAATATCTTAACTGGTAATACCGAAGGGGGAAAAAGCAGAACAGCGAGGTGATGGGGTGGTTTAGTCCGCAGGCACTACGAAACTCAGTTCAAAAGAGCCGGGGAACATCGCATGTGAATCGGGCATACATATGAGTCAGCTCATACGTATCTTTAGAAGTTTCCACCTCCCAGGTCCGCATACCAAAAAAAAAAAACAAAAAATTCATTATTCCTGTAGAACTGGTGCTGATTATTAGCTCTGACTTATTTATAAAGCTTGCAGGTTTTTAATATAATAATAAAACAATAGCTCGTAGTATCTTAATTTTTAGTTTAACTATATTATAAAGAATTTAGTACAGAGCTTATAAAAATCATTTATATCTTCATTTATCGATTCAAGAAAATACCAATCATTTTTGTAGCAAACAACTTGTTTCAACGCCGCGCCAAATAGAAAGGAACACACGCACACCTGCCATATTATACGCCCGCAATTGTACGGCATGTCGTATTGAATCTTCAAAGGATATTTTGCCTTAGAAAAATGCTTAAATAGATATACATATAAGTACATGCAAACATGTAAGTGTGTAAGAAATCATAGTGCTTCCTTCGATGATAGACTCGCACACCAACACCATTTACATCAGAGCCATTCGCGTGCAAGCATACGAGCTCTTAGTTATAATCATGCGGATAATCGGCCGTAATCGCCAGCAAAGTACGCGCACATGCAAACTCGTACATATCCACAGGCGCTGTGTGCGCCGGCGTTGGCATTCCACATAAGCCACTCAACTGTAGCAAAAGGCGCTCACGCCATGCAGGAAAATGCCCTAGTGCCTGCCTAACTGGAGCACTTCAGATGCATGCGACACCGTAACAACAATTTAATTTGATTGTGGAAAGTCTTATATGGACTTTGAATTAGTTAAATGTTCCTTTGTTTTTGTATCCTTGCTCACTCCGTTCAGGGACATGGGGCTCGGCCAGATTCTTCCATCGTACACGGTTCTTTAAAAGGCGTCAAATTTACTCCCAGAAAATATCTGTGCTATAGCATAACATAAACGAGTTACATTTAAAAAAAATTTGTTGTTAAATGCAAGGTGGCGTAAAATGATTAACCCTCTGGGAATATTCATAATTTTTGCAAATGGCGTCATATATATACTATATTCTCCATAGTTCCTTTATGAAACATAGTGCCTCAGTTATAATTTCGTTTATTGAGAGCTAGATGTTTAATTTGACTCCAGCAATGGCCTGCTCTGTCCGCCTCTGCTGCTACTTGTCACCTCCATGTGTTAGCTGGTCTCCCGCACCTATGGCTTCCTTGGGGATTCCAGTCTAGCGCTGTCCTTGCGACGTCATCCCGGGGTTTGCGCAATGTGTGTCCGATCCATTTCCACTTGCGACGCATAATTTCTATGTGAACTGGTGTTTGCCGGTAGCCGCGCAAAGATCATTGTTGCTTATAATATAAGGCCAGAATATCCACATTATCTTTCATAGGCAACGATTTAGAAAAGATTGCAATGATTGTGATATGCTTGTTGTTAAGTTCCATGTTTCACATCAATACAAAATTACCGACTTCACGTTGGCATCAAATATTTTCAGTTTTGTGTGCCTGGAGATGTGGGTTGATCTCCATACGTATTGCGTATGTCCGTTGTTGATCCGCCGTTTTTTGAAATTATGCTCGTAAGGTAGCAAAATGCATCAACATCTTCAAGCGGCGTGTCAGCAATTTGAAGGTCGTACGTTTCGGTGGTGTTAATCCGCATTACTTTGGTCTTTGCTATGTTGCATCTGAGTATTTGTGCGATAGTAAACAAATGTCATCTGTATAGATTAGGTCTCTCATTTTTTGATATTTGACAAGTAGAAACTGAGTCATTAATGAAAATGGAGCGATTCACGCTTAAATGACGCATTGAAATTATTAAAATTCACTATAAAAATGATGAAAATGTGGCAGAGACGGTTCGTAAAACTCGAACATTTTTGGGTCATCGTGAAGCACCTTGTCGGACCGCAATATAGAAATTGGTGAAAAAATGCGAGCTATTGGGACAAATTAGTGATGTGAAGCCTAAAACCCGTGCACGTCGCCCAAAACAGACGAAAATATTGCTGTTGTATCCGAAAATGTTGAAGAAGACCCAGGTTTGTCCATTGCTCGACGTCCTTTGGAATTACGCATTCCACCAACGTCATTACGCCGTATTTTGCACAAAAATTTGGGTCTTAAGGCTTTTAAAGTCCAGTTAACACAAGAACTCAAGCCAGCCGATCATCAACAACGTCGTGTCTTTGCTGATTTGGTCGTTGAAATGCATGAAAATAACCGGGAATTCCATCGAAAAATCGTCTTGAGTGATGAGGCCCATTTCCACCTCGGTGGCTACGTCAACAAGCAATGTTGTCGGATCTGGGGCTTAGAAAATCCAAGAGCCATTGTTGAGAAGCCTCTCTATCCTCAACGTGTGACTGTTTGTTGCGGTTTATGGTCCGGTGGAGTCATTGGACCTTACTTTCCGAAAAGGAGTGAAAACTAAGTGCTAGCAGACTTAACGACTTAACTGATTTACCGAAAACTGGGCTTGAAGCAACACATCAGTGAACGTACCAATCGTCACTGAAAAATCCCAGATGTGGAGGAAGGTGTGCATAGAAATGATAATCAGAAGTATCGGGCAAAAAAAAGCTATTCTTCAACAAGGCATCCATAGAGCTCCTAACGACCTTGAGGACCCTTTAGCGAAGAGGTAATTACTGCCAGTCAAGATTTGGATTATCGATGCCTTTGGGCTTGAGGCTTGCATAGAAGGAATTGAAAACGGGCCAGCATTAGAAAGTTCTTCAACTACGCAAATAATATCAGTGGCAGCGATACCAGTGACGAGGAGGCAAACTCTTGTCATAGCTCTTTACCGCGCCTTTATCGAAGTCAGCAGATATAAAAAAAAAAAATCGATGATTGTATTGCGCTTTATTTATATTTATTTAATTTTACAACAGTTTTGACAATTCCACGTCGTTGTGACCTAAAAATGTGATCCAAAGCATTGTGGAGCTTCAAAACTATTGAAAATTGAGAATAAGTTACGATCCCTTTTCATTCATTGGCTTGGCTGCGACTCAGCTTATACGACTGGCGTGGCACATAATTTTCTTTCGTATGGCTGTCGATCGGTGTACAAATGTGTGGATTCGACCTCTGCATTGTAATGCTACCGAAATCCCCTGCATTTGCATCGATTTCCATACAATTTTTTTTTCATTTGAGCAACATTTAACAGCGAAAATTCGGAACATGCGATTTCTTTCAAGTGTTAATATTTGTACGTTCGCCACCGTGTATATATTGAAATACATACAAACATATGTATGTATGTATATACCAAAATATTTTTTTACTATTTTCTGTTCCTTGAACCCACTAAGGATACATATACATACATACATACACACACACATACCCATAGCTACTCTTTTTCATCCGGCCAAGCAGTCGCAAGCCAGCCAACCAAGATTTATGGGATTTCCACGCCACAAAATGATAGCTTTTATCTGCACTTGAGTGATAATTGTGTGCTTTAATAACAAATACAAGCAAGCGTAAGTGTGTGCACTGGGGTGATTTAGTGTACTTTGTCATCTGCCCGCTTGAAAATATTTATTTTACGCATCCATCAATTATGGTTTAAGGAGCTGTAATATTTTTGTGCATGCAGCACTTGACGTTTAAAGCGCTGGTGTGTAGAGCTGGAAGCCGCTTGGAAAATTCAGTGCTGCTATAAACATAGTAATAAAAAAGTGTGCGTGTGTGTATGTGTGCGTATTTGAGGCGTTTTGTTAACTTCAGGCGACATAATGGGCACATTTGCGACATAATTGATTTGCGTGACAAAATTTGTCTGCTCTGGCCAACCACAAATCGCATGACCACGAGAAAATGTGAAGACACTAGAAATACACAAATTAATAGTATCTAATGTCACACTTTCTTTCTTCGGGGACGAGTAATTTGTAAGTTTAGAAGAAATGTGAATATAAGAATTGCTTGTCTGTTCTTTCTGCGAATATATTCTGCACATCAGCATAAGTCCTGTTTAGGCAAAAAGTGTAAAGTCTATGAAAAATAAATGACCATTTTCGTGGTACAGATGAACAGACTAAGCAATTCTACTTAATGCATTCATTGGCATAGGATTTTTTAAACTGAAATATTTTTGGTGGTTTTCAGAATTTTTTTTTTACTTATATGTGACCTGGTCTACGGAAAGGTACCTTACGTGCGAAAACAAGTTTTCGAGAAAACAGCAGTTAAAGTTTAAACTTCTAAAAACCCTTGTAACTTTTTTAAATATAAATATTTTTCAATCCGGTTTGGCTTATTTTCTTCAGCATAGATCACAGTATCAATAAAATCACAGAAGCAGTGAAAAACATTTTTATATATAAATAAATAAGAAAAAGTTAATGCAAATCGCATTACCGATAAAAGAATTAGCACCAAAGAAACGAAAGGCAAAGGATAGTTTAGATGTTCTCAAACCTGACGCAGAAAAAAGTCCATCTCCTTTAGACCCCAAAACGTAAAAAAATCCTGAGAAAGACGGCGACGAAAAAAAATATAAAAACTTGAAAGACGTAAATTGTTGTGCATAATATTTTATAATAATGTTTTTTTATCTTAGAAGTCGATATATTTTCATTATTTTAGTTTTTAAATAGAATCAGTTTTTTTTGTACTTGTAATATTCTTTCTCTTCACTCTGAAAAACCTTTTAATAAACGTGTCAACAAATCAAAGACCCTAAAAATCCCCGACTAAAAAATTTCAAACGAATCCGATGAATTCTGAGTTTCGAAAACCATATTGGATCCATCATTTAGAATCTTTTAAATATGATATTGGGCTCGCAGTTAGCGACACCAAAAACCCCTAAATAACGAGTTTAGAAAGGATTCGATGCATTTTTTAAAATTTGTCCGCCGTATTGGATCAACTATTTTGATTTTTTTAAATCTCACAACAGATTCGTAATCAGCGGCCTCCAAAACCCCCGAGTGAAAAGTTTCAAGCGGATCTGATGAGTTTTGAAAAAATATGTCCGCCATATTGGATCCGCCATATTGAATTTCTGAAACCTGATATCGGATTCGTAATCAGCAACGCCAAAAACCCCCGTGTATTGAATCTTAAGAGGATCCGTTAAATTAAAAAAAAACATGTCCGATATATTGGATCCACCATTTTGATTTTAAATAATCTCACTTCATATTCATATTCAGCGTCCTCGCAAACCACCGAATAACAGTTTTTACATATTTTAATTAACTTTTGATGTTGAAACAATGCCACAAATCGTGACAAAAATTTTGACAAATCCTTAAAAACCATCATTTATAAAGTTATGAATACATTTTTTGTAACAAATTTTTTGAAAACAGACTTCAGTATCGTATTCATTACACCTCAGACTGTCCAGGAATGGTTCAGTTTTTAATTTGCATAAATTATTGTCTTCGTTATTCTAATTTGTATCATGACAAAAAAATCAGTATTTTTCGTATTTGTACTTTTCTTTTTTTTTTTACTTTTAACAAACTTTTAAACATATTATGACTTTCTGGTTTTCACCATTTTAAGAGCCTTTCACACACTATTCGAATCAACAAAAAAGTGAAAAATGATTTTTTGACACGTAAGGTACATTTTCATAGACCAGGTCACAAGTATATTATACTCACTCTTTCAGGAAATCGACCAGCGACATTCAAAGATCGACTCTCTCCCTTTACTGCCAACAATTTAATCAACTGTTCGCAAAACTTGCAAATTGTCAGTGGTTTTGCGTTCATGTACTTTTTTGTTATTTTTCTCTTTCAGAGCGAATTCTCGGAAATTCAGTTACTGAGTAATTTTTACCTGCATAAACCTATTCACTTTCTGTTAAAATGTACAGTGGCAAAGAGCAGTCGCTGTTAAAATAGGTTAGGTTAGGTTGAAGCGATTTACCGCTGTGGGACACACTCAGGCTCATAGCCCATTGTGATGCCCCGTGGGGAACTTGTCCTTATCTCTCCTTACTTTTCAAAAATTTTATTAGGTGCGCAACTAAGTTCTCGCTGTTTTTTTTTATGAAAATACAACTTTATTCTGAAAAAAAATGGTTACAAATGAATCATAAAAAGTATTGCTCATCGCTGGCCTGTACTTCTTCCCATCTTTAGGGGAGATCTCGTATACCGTCGCGTCATCTTTTGAGGCTATCTACGGATCAAGCCATTTTTTGATGTATGACGGTCTGGTCGATGGTGGACTTTGGTGGTCTAAAACCACTCTGATAGGGTCCAATCAGTGAGCTGGCATATGGTTTAGACTTTCCCACAATACGCTCGACAGAACCTTATATAAGATGACGATAAGACTGATCTCCCGGTAGTAGGCCTATATAGTAGGGTCGCCTTTCTTCAATACAGCGCAAAGGACGCTGAGATTCCAACCATTGGGCATGCTTTCTCTTAGCCGTATTTTACTCATAGAATGGTGCACACAGCCAATCAGCTTATTGCCGCCGGCCTTGTATAGTTGTGCTGGCAGTCCAACAGCTCCGACTGCTTTGCTGATTAGCCACACTGACCTCGTCATAGCTAGGTGGGGGAATATCCACCCCATGTTCTTCAATTGATGGTACCGGGCTCATTTCCCTAGCAGCGGGTATTGATAGCATCATCGTTAGTCAGTAATTTAGTGGAATGTTTCCTCCATAATCTCAGTGTCAGCTTCAGCTTCGTATATGTAACCAAATTCCCATTTTCATCTCTAGAAGAAGGTACTCGGCGATTGTAACCTTCGGTTAGACGTCTGACCTACTGGTGCAATTTTTTGGCTTCATTCTTGTCTTGGTACACTTCGAGTAGGTACCTCTCGCTCACGCTTTTCTTGCTACCGTTTTTCCGTTTGAATAGGCATCTCACTTCTTTTCTCCTTTCCCATGATAGTTGCCTCGCGTTGCAACTGGCTGCAGCGTTCGTTTGTACGCTGTGTTTTTAGCTGCAGCAGCTTGGCGGACCACCCGATCAAATCATTGGTTCTTTGGTCTCAGGCGCATGTAACCAATGGTTCGGGAGCGGGAGATGTGTGCCCAGAGACCGTTGGCGTCACCGGGTAGGGAGTCAGGTTGGAGGAGCAACTTCGAAAGTTCAGCGGCGTCTGCACCAGCTATCCATTGTGTGTGATTGCAGCTATCCGGGGTCCAGCTTTCGCTGTGCACTAAATCGTTCACTTTTCCCATTTCATAGCCGCATGCCCATCTTGGCTGCAATAAGATAGTAGTACTCAGAGTCAATGTTGATGCCGCGAAACGTGCATACGTCTAGCATACTGGAAGCATATCTTCCATCGATCCCAACATGATCGATTTGGTTGCGAGGGCGTTGATCAGGGGACAGCTATGTGGCCTTGAGGATGTTGAGGCCATAAGTCCACAAACCCAATTTATGGAACTGGAGCTGCTTTAAAGCCCACGTGATAAAGTGTTAGAGAAACAAATGGCTGAGTTGATTTCTTTTGATCCAACAAATGAGCCGACCTTACTCTTATGTTCTTAGATTTTCTTGCACCGTAAGCGAGCCACATTTTCGATATCGAGTGAAAAAGAGCAGTTAGAGCAACCTATTACCCTAAAGTAAGTTTATTTTCTGACGAACCTGTATTTATTTTATATGAAAAAAACTACGTTTCTTACAAAATAAGTTAGGTTAGGTTATGATGCTAGTTGGCCTGTACGACCAGCTCGCTTAGATTTTGCAAGTCCGTTGTGACACCACTGCTCGACATGGGAACCTCATTTATTTTGCTTCGTGAACTATTTTGAAGCGCGGGAGTGGTCCAATCCCCATGCCGGATAGTTGCTAAGAGAATTCAAGAAGTATTTAACTATAAAACCTGATTTGGTTTGGCTAAGGCAAAGGAAGTGCTCAACTATTTCTTCTTCATCTCTACAACTTCTACAATATTCGTGGGACACAAGCCCTAGTCTCAAGGAATGCCTGCTAAATCGCCAATGACCGGTTATGTAGGGTTTGACTGAAAAGTAATGAGCCTTCCCGCGAATCGAACCGAATCGGCTGGTGGGGGAAAATGATCGTGGGACCTTCCCCTTCCACTAGAAACCGGTCCCAGTTCGCTGGCAACAGCGGTGCGGTCAACATCGCTCCGCGCGTGAAAGCTGTTTTAAAAGTGTGTTAGGATTTTGCAGTGGCGAAAATGCAGCGATCGTTGGAGCAACGTTACTCGATCAAATTTTGCGTAAAGCTAAACGAAACGAGTACCGAAAGCATTGGGCTACTCAAGGAGGCTTACGGGGACCAAACTCTGTCCAGTGCCCAGATAAAACGGTGGCACAAGTCGTTCAAGGAAGGCCGGGAGGACGTCGAAGACGAACAGCGATCTGGAAGGCCTTCGACGACGCAAACAGACGAAGATGTGAACCGGGCTCGTGAATTTTTGAACATTATCCGTCGTGCTAGAGATCAGTGAAGAGTTAAATTTAACTTATTACAATGTGCGGGAAATCGTGACTGGAAAACTTGTAATGCGCAAAGTGTGTGCCAAATTGTTTCCAAAGGTTTTGACTGATGAACAAAAGCAATTGCGTGTGGAAAAGAGTCGTGAAGTATTGGAAAGTGACGAACAGGATAATACTTTAGACAATTGTATCACAGGAGATGAAACCTAGTGCTTTGAGTACGATCCTGAGGGCAAGAGAGAGAGAGTGCGAAATGGCACACGACTCCATCGAGGCGATCCAAAAAATTGTGACAGCCGAATTGAACGCGATTCCGGCGGATGAGTTTAAAACATGTTTCCTGCAGTGGAAGAACCGCTACCAGCGGTGTATTGACGCTCAAGGGTCCTATTTTGAAGAATATTAGTTGTATAAGCCAAAAGGTTCAATAAAACTGCTTAAAAAAATAAGACTCATTACTTTTTAATCAAACCCTGTACAAGCCACGACCTCCGAGATATTCTCTCTTGAAATGCTAAGCAGTTCCTTTGCCCTTTTCTCATTTATTTGCGGTCATAGTGCCCTAGCTGTTAGACACGTATCTTCATTTCTCCATGACCTATTGTCCTCTTGGATAATGTTATTTTTGATTACCAACTTCCTTGTGACCATAGGTATTCCAATAGTACCTCTATCACTAAGGGGTTGAGGAGTAGTTCCTTGCCTGGTTAGCTCATAGGCTTTACAGTTTCCCTCAATGTCTCTGCGCTCCAGAACCGAAATGAGGCTGACCTTGTATACGAGACTAATATCATTTAGGGCTGTGGAACCTTTGGCCTTAGTATAGCCGCCTTCATAGATTTAATGACCGCCTGGCTATGCGAGGTTATATTTATTGTAATTTTCGTTGTGGCATTCATATTTAGATACGCAGCCAAAATAAGTTTATCTAAGCTTAACATTTTCGTAAAGTATTAAATTAAGCATAAACAGGCAAACGTCTAAAACTTGCAAATAACCATGGTAGCAGAATCACAATTTACTAACGCCATCACAACCGGCCATTTGCACTTAATTGTCAATAGCCCCAATGTACAGAAACTTCCAGCGATTTACTTAAGATACCAAACAAAATACTTTTCCAGGCAATGCTTTGTTTAATGGATGTTTGAAAAAAGCAGCATAAGCCATCTTGTATCCAAATCTATGCGCAAACAAAGCACTGAATCAACAAAAATCAGTGTCTTAATTGAAAGATCTTCTTTTTGAAATATTCATCCATTACAAAGCTTTGGGTGCTTATGAAAAACCTGTACCGACACATACCCATGGCCTGCATAACGAGATTTTCCCCAACCATTTCAACTGCTAATATAAGAATTATGAATAAACATTTATTCATATACAATATACGCTTCCTGCCCTACACGAATATTAATGTTCCTAACAAAGGGTTGAAAATACATACAAATTAGAAGCACACAACACAATAAATCCCATCGTCTGCATTCATAACCTGAACACAAGTGCAAGTGTGTCGGAATTCCCTAAAATTAATATTACAGTGATTGAAACACTTCGCATGCACCCGCTCACACTTAACTAAGAAGTCAGGCATTGAACTCAAAGTGGAAGTCTGTAAGAAATCGCACTCGCGGCCATTCAGACACATAAAGCGCAAACCGCACAGCAGGGCGTATGAGTAACACGCGACGTGTGTGCGAGTGAAATACCAGCGGTGGCTTTGTTGTGGTTACCTATGTGCTTACATGTGTTGTTTACATGACCTTTGTGCACGTTGCAGAGTGCAATTACCTTCATTAAAATATGCGAGATAAATGCGCGTACATCAGCTCATCGACATGTAGAATCAGTAAATGGCGAGTGCAACAACAACAACGTGTGGTAAATGACTAAAATGGCGATGGCTAATTGAAGTGCGTTTTAAACGATGCTTCAGCGTGGGAAAATTATTGAATATGATTGATTTATAGCATTTTTGCTTTATTTGGGATGGACTATGCGTACCCCTCCCGTGGGTTTGCTTACGTATAAAATGAAATTCATTAAATAACTTACAAGCATTTCGTTTTTAAAACAGAAAGGCACGTTTTATTGGAATTTTCTGCTTATAGTAGAATATTCATTTTTATTTTAAAGCATATAAATTATTATTATTATTTTTATTTATTGCGTACCAAAAAAAGAGTAATCTGCATTAATTGGCGGTAGCTTGGTTGCAAGCCAATCATTTATAAAAGGTGCAAAATTTTACAATTAAATACCTATATATACATTACCGGTCAAAAGTTTGGGTTCACTTGAAAAATTTTACAAAATTTTGAAATAATCATGATTTTCTTCGTCAAATATTTTTTAATATTGTTGTTTTACAGAAAGTAATTGTGTTTAGTACAAAATATGTTAACTTTTAAAGAAACTCGCAGGTATTTGTTCATATTTTCGATTTCTCGAAATATCCGCCTCTTGCTCGATGCTATACATCGCATCCTGGGCATCCTATCAATTAATTTACGCAAAGGTTCTGCTGTTATTTGATTCCAGCAATTTTGCAGAAATGTCGAAAGTTGTTTTGTATTAGTAGGTTGCAATTTTGTCCAACTCGTCGCACAGCAAGTCGATCGGGTTACAATCCGGCGACTGAGGAGGCCATTCCATATATTTGAGTTGTTTTTGATTTTCTTTGGCTGCAATGTAATCCTGGCAAAATTTTGAAGTGTGCTTAGGATCGCTGTCCACAAGTATTTTCCCACACGGAAAATCGTGCCGTTGAAGTATGTTGTGGTACACTTTTTTGTCCATGATACCCTCAATTTGCACAATGTCTACAACTTTGTCTCCAGCAAAGAATTTCCAGACTAACACTAACCGTCCACCATGCTTAACTGTGGGAACAACACATTGGTTTATCGTGCGTTCGCCGACAAAACGACTAACATATAGGCGGCGTCGTTTGTTGAAAATTTTAAATTTGGACTCGTCCGTGCACAAGACTTTAGATCATTGTTCAGTTGTCCACTCTTTAAGTAAACATTTTTTGGCGGCGACGCACCCTTTTAGGCCGTAGTTTCTTAGTCGTCGCTGTACCGTCGAAACAGATACTGGAGCCTCGCGCGAGGAATTGAGTTGCTCGCGAATTTCAGGGGCTGTTAGAAAACGATTTTTTTTGCTTACAACTCATATGAACTTATCCTCTCCTTTTGACGTAGTTTTGGGCCTCCCAGTACGATGACGACTCTGATTGCACCCAGTATCGCTCTTTCTTTGTAACGTTCTCATGACAGCATTTTGAGAGACATTACATATCGAAGCAAATTTTCGCGTTGAATAGCCTTCTCCATGTAGTGCTACAATGACTGCTCGTGTTTCTACACTAAGCTCTGCTTTCCGACCCATTTTAAATAATAAAACAAGAAATATGTAGTTTTATTTAAATTTTAATAATTAGAAGATAATTTTTGTATAACGTCGACTTGTATGTATGTTTTTGTAAAACAGTTATTTTTTGGAATACAAAAAATTGTTTTACTTATCTTTTTGATAACGAAGATGACACCAACAATTAGAAATATAACTTTTGAAGCGAGTTTTGCAGCAATAAAATGTTACGCGTAATAGCAATACTTTCCATTATTCACTTGTAACCATTTGTTTTCAGAATAAAGTTGTATTTTCATAAAAAAAAAAAAAAAAAAAAAAAAAACAGCGAGAACTTAGTTGCGCACCTTATACAAAATGACCCTTTTGAAAGATATATATGTCAAACGTGCATATGTATGTATATAATATAGTCGTATATGTATAGCCTCCATTTTATTCTTCTTGATGTTTTATAAAAACGTAAAAAAATAGTTGAACATTCCTGCTATGAAATAAAGTATACGCAGTGGATACCTCGGTTTACGTTTCAGCTGCGAAATTTTCCAGTTCTTTAAGAAAGCAAATTGATTAGGAAATGAGAAGTTGAGTACCTATGCAGTATTACTGTATAAAGTTTATAGTTTCACGTGCACATGAAATCTTTGGTGGATAGTAAAACAATATGATTTTTGTCGTGCGGTGTTGTGCACTAGGAGTTCCGCCGTTTCGTATATTGGTTTTAACAAATATTCTTCTCAAATTAAAAAGAATTGTGAATCTGACATTTTCTGTTGGAGGGGAATTATTTTGAATGAGACGAGTAAATAAATATTGTAAAATTTATAACTAAAATCATTCCTAAGCCATAGTATGTTTGGTAAACTTTTTCAACCGCCCTCCAACATAGCACATCCGATATTACCCAGCGCTTCTAATATTAGCTCCAATTTCAAAATATTAAAAATACTCACCAATATGACGAAGTTTCCAGTTCAAAATGAGTTGCTAAAATTGCATGCACTTTAGCATTCGTTAGATTTGCTCTATGTACACGTGAGGGCATTGTAGTGAATTTGATGCTTTCAACCAATTAGAAGGTTTAGTTGCATTTCAGTGGCTATCAATTTACAGCCTCCCCAGTTTACCAGCCGACTGTGTCAACACGTTTTTATGTCACGTTATTTATCAACAATGCAGCACACCCACGGGATGCACAAATTTGCTTGTGTAAGTGTGAAAAAGTTTGCTCACAATTTGCCAAAGTTCAGACGTCTATACAATTTTTTCATATTTCAATTCGAAATTCGCAGAAATACTCAATGCAAAGCTTTGTTGCTTTTTTTTGTTTTTGCCAGCGCACTTTACTCTACTGTGCGCTGATGCATGACAACAGCACAGTAAAAACAACATACATACTCGTACATGTTAACATGTATGTTAACTTACAAAAAAATGTATGTATGTATGTATGTGTTTGCATGCAGACATGCGTTAACATGTTGATGTTTACATACCGCTGCTGTGCTCTACTAGCGAAAAACGTGCATCCGCTACCCTGTACGCGTAAGTTGAGAGCAGCTGATTGGTGTAAACAAACGTAAAATATATCAACAAGGCATTTGTCTTGCAAATACTATTAAAACAGCAAAAAGAGAAAATATTGAATAGATAAGAATGCCATCCACTTCGGCAAAGACGCCACAATCCACTCACAGAGCGACAGAGAGACAGAGAGAGAGAGAGAGGGAGAGATTGAAAGAAAGATAAGTACACAAACAAGAGAGAAAGTGGTGGAAACTGTGCTGTTCATTGCCGATTTCGAATAAATATACTTATTTGTGTGCATATAAACATATATATGCATGTGTTTATTTACTACAAATTATAATATGTGAACGTATCCTGTAGTATATTGTGTGTAGTATATGTACCTATGTATGTAGAAAGTGGTGTATTGAAAGTAATGTATAAAAAGTGTACACGGAAGTGAGGCCTTAGTAATCAAGCACGAAATTCAACAAAAGTTCTTAAATGCGGTTTTATTATAGCAATACTAACGAGCCGCACAGCTGTGAAAAAATGAGCAACAGCATCTATATATGTGTATGGATAAGTATATATGTATGTATGTATGCACAGAGCGTCTATATCATATATGAGCGTGCTGAAGACCGAGTGAAGTGGAGGCGAATTTTAACGGAAGCCGGGACTATTGTACTTCTCACTACATATAGGCACCCTGCGATTTGACATCATTATCACGATACACCGTAATAAACTGCTGATCTTCATGTTTTTTTTTGTCGGGACAGACTGCCAAGTACAGCATTCAGACACAATTGAGTCCATTGTACTGCACTCCTTTTTTTTTTTTTTAATTATCTTTAAATACGAGGTGTGTTCAAAAAGTATTGTGTTTTTTTTTCAAAATTATTTATTTATTCATTAATATCTATTTGCTCAGCTTCAAAGTAATCCCCATGAGATATTAGGCACTTGTGCCAACGTTCAATCTTCGAAGCTTTTCGAAAAATCATCAAATCTTGTTCAGCTCCTCTTTATCTCGACAATCGTAGCGTAGCGTCGTCCTTTCATGGGCCTTTTCAGTTTCGGGAACAAGAAAAAGTCACAGGGGGGCCGATCTGGGCAATACGGTGGCTGTGGCATCAGGCATCATTAGTGTGTGGTTTTAGGGCCAATCTTTGTTCTTCCACAAATCCGGGCGTTTCTGGCGGATTGCTGCGCGCAAATTGCGTATAACTTGCAGGTAATATTCCTTATTGACCGTCTTACCCTGTGGCAAGAACTCATGATGCACAACACCCCTGCCATCGAAGAAAACGGTAAGCAAAACTTTTATATTCGACCGAACTTGGCGCACTTTTTTCGGTCTTGGTTTGTGCGGCAGCTTCCATTGAGATAATTGAGCTTTGGTTTCCACGTCATAACCATAAACCCACGACTCGTCACCAGTTATGACCCTCTGGAGCAAATTTGGGTCATCGCGGTTAGAGTCAAACATCTCATTAGCAATGTTCATGCGATGCTGCGTTTGGTCGAAATTGAGCAGTTTTGGAACGAATTTTGCGGCGACCCGTCTCATGCCCAAAACGTTGAAAAAAATCGAAGGGCATGAGCCAATCGATATGTCTAGGTCCTCAGCAACTTCTTTAACGGTAATTCGACGATTGGCCAATACCATTTTCTTCACTTCATCAATTGTTTCGACTGTTGTTGAAGTGCTCGGGCGTCCGGCACGCTTTTCGTCGTTCACACCTTCTCGGCCTTCTGAGAACATTTTGTACCACCGATAAGCGTTGCTTTGGTCCAAAGTAGCTTCTCCGTATGATACACTCAACATTCGGAATGCATCCGCGCACTTAGTTTCGTTTTCCGCACAAAATTGGATACAGGTTCCTTGATCGATCTTTTTGAATAGGTAAAAATCGAGGATGAGCCGAAACACGTGCAAGCAAAGCAGCTGTCAACAATTAACTGAACATTCGAAATGGCCGAACTCGTCAGAACGAGTGCGAGATACGAGTACCAACATATCGCCACAAAAAAATCGAAATTCGAATATACGTAACCTGCGACAATTCAAAATTCTCGATACTTTTTGAACACACCTCGTATATCAATGCTAACGCCCATTAAGAAGCAATCACCTTTTTGCCAAATAAGCAGGCAAACGCCGTCAAAATAGAACCACGGCCGCACAAAATCGCTACTGAATCTTAGGAGACAGGATATGCGAAATACGATAAAGCTACTAACAGGGCAGTGTCTAATTTAAAGGCATGCAAATAGACTGGGGGTATCTTATAATGACTGTCAAGATACTGAAGAAGAGGAATCTGCGAAGCACTTCCTATACAGAAAAAGGCTTTCCACGCTCTGTTTCGCCTTTCTTGACAGCATTAAAGAGGTCTCTCAAATAGGGTTGCCGAAACTAACAAAATTCATTAAATCCACAGGTTGGTTCAGAGAAGACTCAGGAGTATACAGGATGAGTTCCTATGGTATCACAAGGGGACTATTCAAGCCTAAGTGTGGCGGATGACAGCCACTCAACCTAACCTAACCTAACCTACCTTACTTAGTTGCTTCCCTTTGATTAGAGCTAATTTTAATACGGAAATGACTGCCACTTTGATAAGCTTAACGCCACCTTCATTTACTTTTGCACCCATCTTAATTATTATCAGTAACTAAGGGGCAATAACATGTTGCTCCTATTTCCCGTTGAGCGCCCTGTTATCATTATTCTCAATATTCTCTCAATGTGCTTATCATTTAACTGTTTACATTTATTTCTCTTCTTTGTCCTGCTCATAGTGTTACAGGTGCCGTTATGGTGATAGGGAAACCTGATGCTGTCTTGAAAAGAAATCGCTGCGAGAGACAGTTATTCGTCAAACTGTTCTCGTTTGGGAAAGTGGAAGAAATGTCGTTTTATCAAAAGTGAGAGTAGACGACATAAAGAATCCACACATGCATACATACTTGCGCATACAATTTGCGCTGTAAAGCATAAAAGGAGCGTACGCCATGCGATAAGATTCAGATAAACGGTAGTCGTCGACGCGTACGAATGAGCTTTGGAAAACAGAGCGCAAAGTAAACGTTTGGCAAAAATAAAGATTTCGTTTCAAGTTGAAATATTGCATGCGATAAATATTTATCACTTGAAGGTGGCAATACTGATTGCTTTTAAACGGTTGGCAGTTAATACGAAAGTAAATGAAAAGTTTAATAAAAAAAATTAGAATAATAAACTGTTAAAGAATTTTTTGATGACTCAAAAATCAAGTTGCAAAGTGAAAACAAACTGAACAAATAAGACTTAAATTATTTTTGCGGTTTTGAAGTGGATTTGTAAAGTGTGAAATATCAATTATTTTTTAATTAATTGAAATTAAAAGTAATTGAATCAACTGATAGCTTGCAATCATTCAGAAAACCTAAAAAAAAAATAATAATAATAATAAACTTCCAACAAAAGGAGCAACACCATCGGCAATAAAGTTCAATAAGCGGTAAGTTTTCAATGTAAAAAATAAAAATAAAAAAAGAAAATAAAAACATAAAATAAAAAAATGCATTGTGTCTACTTGTTTTTGCTGCTGCACCTTCATTTATACCCTTACGCGTGTGGCAAAAGTACGCGTGTGACAAATTTCCTGTTTGCTGGGCTTGTGGTCGCGTGTTTACCACAAACAGTTCGTCGTTGGTTTACGCTCAGCTGACCGCCCACTGAAAGTTTGTAGTAAAATCGTACACGTGAGTTGAAAACAAGGTCAACAAAAAAGTGATACTTTGTTTTTGTAAAGTACGTACATAAAAAAATCAAAAACTTGGTGAACGAAGTTAAAGTTAGTTTTTGCTTCAATCTCGTTACCAATAAAAAAATGGAATGAGTTTCTGATAAAGTTACTATATGCAATGCGAATATGGGAATTAATTTCGAGTTAAAAAAAATTCTTTTAAAACCAACAGAAACTTTTATTTTTACAGGAATTTTAAATTATTAATACTCCTACTAAGTAAATTTATGAGATAGCCGAAAGCCTAGCGCTGCACTACTATCAGTTTATATATTAATTTTATTGTTATGTAAGCCTTTATAAAAAAAAAATATGTATTAGTGATACATTTTGGGCTTGCTCAAAAATGCTATTGAATTTTTGTTTTTGGAAGTTGTGAGTGTTAAGCTACAATACCCCGCTCTCACGTACTCTGTTTTGACAACAAATTTCCACACAATAATACCAGAGGGAAATGAATATCAACACTTCACGAGCGCGCACTTAATATCCCCTGCTATTTTTACAGTTGGTTAGATGCTAATAGACTGCAATACTCCACTCCACGCGGGGAATTCTCTCTAACGATCTCTCACTAAACTTATAACTTCGTTTACCTGACCACTGCTGTAAATTCAGCTATTTAAATAAAATAAGAAAAAAAACTAAAAAGTTAAATAATTCATAAAAGAAATAATTAAACATAAATTTTTAAGTTATTATGATATAAAAAAAAACTTATTTACACTATTCGACATATTTATTATATTATAAATTCTCTCGCTCCGGTTGAAATAATAACAATGAAAGAGGCCTCTCTTTGACTGCTCCTACTTTTGCTGAGCGAGATCTATTACTCAAGCAACAATTGTCCAGTCATCTGGTAGTTTCACCTGGAAAGTTTTGCGGGAGTTTTGAAACTGGATTATAGATTTTGGGATGCTTTTTTCGAATTGCAACTTTGCCACCTCGTATTTGCGACGCTAGCGCCGCCATATTGAAAAAATTGCGCCTAAAAACAGTTTTTTACAATATCTCCATTCCGACGCATTTTATGAGAAAAACATATGTATACAAAATTAAACTAGAGATAATTTCCTACATTTTCTGTTATAACGATTTTTTTGTAAAACCAATAGCTTTTGGCGTATGAGCCCCACAAAGTACATTTTAATATGCGTTTTCGAAAAAAACTCATTTCCACACCATCTGGGGGTAGAGTAAACGGCGCGTTTTTTTTATCGTGGTGTCCCCTGTAGGCCTAATCCACATGTGATGCACACTTTCGAAAATTTAGCGCAATCTCCTGCGTTTTACCGTTCCTGATGGACCAGGCGTTGCGAGTTCGTCTTGGGTCCTCTTCTTTGTCCGTTTCATCAAACGTTTGCTATAAAATAGTCTCAGTTTCTTCTTCTTCATCGTAATCCAATTGCACTTGCGACTTTTTACAAGCACCACTACAATTTGTGCATATAACGGAGTACTTTAACCCAGCTTTTCTGCATCCATAGGCCTTCTGACATCCCTTTTTACATTTACAAGAAATAAGTTTTAAAAAGGATTCTGGAGCTGGGGGCTCGAGTGTCGTAACAGGAACTAACCCATTTTTGTTTCTGTTCCATCCCCATTGTTCTGCGATTTGTTCATTTCCGTACCACTGCTGAACCTGGTGAAAGGTTCGGAATGAATGCTGTCGTGCTGCTGCTTCTGTTGGTGGTAGGGACGCAATATTAAATTTATTTTTATATTCCGATTTTGTGAAGCATGCATATCTGTACTCATTTAAATTTTTGATTTTCTTACTTTTCACACCACTGTAACCGTATAATTAAAGAAGAAAACGTTCTCCTGCTTTAGCAATAATCTCTGGATCGACGTTTGGATTTTTAAATACCTGAATAACCTGGTTTAAATTAGGATTTTTTCGGAGTACATTAATGAATTCCATTTTTCCTTGATAAGAGAGTGCACATGTTGTAGTATCACAGCCACTGAATGCATGCAGAAAAAGAATATGATTTTAATGAGCCGGTTCTTGTTCGCATCATATCCCAGAAATTTTTCTTGTGACACAGTTGGAATCATTGTCTCATCAAAAAGTATGTCTACTGAAGCAGTCATTCGTGATTGCTCGAGTTGAAATTCGAAAAAAACATGCCAAAATCTATAAAAATTACCTAGTTTGAAAACTCCCGGAAAACTTTCCAGGTAACTCCCTTTTTTTAACAAATGACTGGACTACAAATCTCATATTGAATTTCTACTAACAAAATACACTACTTCGAAGGTAACAGTCGAGTATAGGAGAGTTCTGAATGAATTAGCTTCGCTAGGGCAAATGCACTGCGACAGACCTTCTGATAAGGTTAAATATTAGATTTGCTACGGAATGCCGTAGATGCCTAGGCTCGAATCTCCGTGCATTCAAAAGGAAAATGTTAAAAAAAGTTTTTTCTAATGTCGTAGTTAATGGCAAACATCCGAGTGTATTTCTGCCCATGGTGAACAAATTTGTATCTATATATCATCTATTTATTCTATCATCCTTGATTTCTGCCACGAAAAAGCTTCTCATAAAAACCATCTGGTGTTCGGAGCCGGCTTAAAATGTAGGTCCCTTCATTTGTGGAACAACATCAAGACGCACACCACAAATAGGAGGAGGAGTTCAGCCAAACACCCAAAAAGGGTATAAGCGCCAATTATTTTTTTTTATTCGGAATCCACCTGTCAAATCTCAAAATAAAACTGGCATAAAATCAATGAAAAAAGTTAAAATTTTTGAAAAATATTTATTAGTTGTTCCTCCATCAACTGTCTAATGCATAAACTCGATAAGAGTAGCCCAGGAGGATGTGGAGAACGTTATACACTACCTCTGCAACCAAAGTGTTAGATAAGGATGCTTATATTTTCGAAGGCTTAAGAAGTTTCTGTGATTCATAAAGTCAACTTAATGATTAAATTTCAAAGTAAATTAAAATAACCCACTGCTGCCTCTTCAGTAACTTAATTGGCAATACAACCGCACTGAGCCTGCAAATGAATACCTTGTGAGTGGTGGCGGCAACCAAAACCTAGCCTTGACCTAACCTTAACTCAATATCAAAATAGTTAGTAAACTTCAAAAACAAATAAGCAACAACAACAAATAAGTTGAAACTGATTTAGTTATAGCCAGCGCACGTTTCAAACTCAATAAACTGCATTTGTGTTATTAATATTAGGCAAAGTTTTGTATATAGGTAGTGCCACACCCACTTTCAAGCAAATTTAAATAAAAATATTTTCCTTCTGTGATTCAAATGAGATAATGAGACAAAAAACCAAAAACAAAGACAGCAATGTAGTAAGCAACAAAGAGAGGAAGGAGAAAAGCTGTAGAATAGAGAACAACCCGCCATTTTGCCTCTTAACGCCGCACGTTTTTTTACGGAGGATGCTTTCCATTTCAATTCAACCGGGCTATTCGGGTCATGTTCTTCGATTTCGATGTAACTCAAATATGTCATATGTCTCTGGTCAAAATAATGAGACACGTATTTTTCCAAGATTGATTGGCAATTTAGTTCTTCGGCTCAAAATCGATTTTTTTTAATTATATAAGAATTTTTTTTTTAAATGCTCATAATTTAGTCAAAAATAAACCGATTTTATTGATTCTGGATTCAAAATGATCGTCATTACTTACACGAACGACTTCATGTAGAAACAATTGCAAAAAAGAAGTTGAAAATTTTTAATTTTGATGTAAAGGCACCATTTCTCATCTCTCGTGACGATTCGGTACAAAAAGCGTTGTTTATGACCGCGTCTTGCTCGATGGCGGGCGAGATTCTGAAAAGCAGTTTGAAGGGGACTTTGTTTGTTTTTTTTTGTTGAGTGCGTGATTCACCCAGGCTCCCAACTTTTCGGTAAATCCCACTGAGTAAAGGAGATTGAGAATCGTTTTTGATCGCAGTTCATTTTTTCCGCCAATTCACAACTGGTTTTGCGACCATTTTCCTTCGAAAGTGATTTTAGATGTTCCTCATCGAATTCAGAAGGCCTTCCGCTGCGGGACGTGACATCGACGTCAAAGTCGCCATTTTTGAACTTTGCGAACCAAGCCAAACGTGCTGTAGACTCGCGTGTGAAATCCTATCCAAACACGTGGAAAATGTCTTTAAGAGTCTAAATAAATATTTAATGGCTCACATTTTTGTGGCGCAATTCCATCAAATATATCTTACCTTTGTGAGTAATTTTGACACTTAATCTTAAAAAATCCGGAAAATATTAAATTTAGACCTATTAAATCTTCAAATATTTTACAGAAATATTCGCCGATAAATTTCACTCGGGGTCTTCTCACACAAAAGCAATGTGCGAGAACTCCATTAATTTGTGAGTTCTGGTCCTAGTGGACTGCCGCGCACGGGTATAAACTATTTCCGGCTCAAGTGCGTTTTGCATTAGATATTCTTGAACTTGTCGAAAACCAATACGCAATTGATTATACATAAGTGCTCTTGCATCTACGAACTTGCATATGAATTTGAAGGCAGAAGCATTTAAGTTGTTGTTGGTTCACATTCATTACGTTGCATTTGTTTGAAGGGCAAACGAAATGCAAGTTGCTTTTTAGAGTTAAAATTTATATCAGAAAATTGAAATAATTAGAATAAGACTTTATTATATTTGAGCTATAGAAGCGATTGCAGTTTTGTTGGGTGTGTCTCAAAATCTTATTTCTCATATTGAGATGTATGTTGATAATTTAAATTTGCTGGTATCGATTTAGCAGAAGAAGCATGCATTTTTTTATATTTTTTTTTTTAATTTTTAAAATTTAATTTTTTATAATTTTTTTATTTTTATTTTTATTATCGAAGGGGGAGCTAAAGCAACGGGAGACTGGTCCTCCTACTCAACAGCCCTAATCAACTACAACAAAGAATTGAGGAAATCTAAGAGGGCTACTTGGAGGAATCATTGTGAAAAGATTTGTAGTCTTCCGGATGCTATTCTTATCCAAAAAGCACTACTAAAAGATCACTCAAACGGCATTAGTACCCTGATAAAGCCAGATGGAAGCTACACAAGGAATCCAGAGGAAACCAGTCAACTTCTGCTGGACACTCACTTCCCTGCATCACTTGTGCTAGACGAGATCTCTGTACCGGCAGAAACTACTACATCTGCGAGTGCTGAGAACTTAAAACTAGCAAACAAGCTATTCCATGAAAAGCGGGTACAATGGGCGATACCAACATTCAGCCCATACAAATCTCCTGAACCTGATGGGACATTCCCCTATCTTTTACAGCAGGGTGTACACCATATTATCCCTAATTTTACCAGACTATACAAAGCAATCATACTGCTAGGATATTTACCTACAAAATGGACTGAGGTTAAGGTTGTATTTATTCCAAAGGTAGGGGAAAAACCCGAAAAAAAAACTTCCCACTGCATCGATTTCAATTTGCCTATCAACAGGGAATATCCACTGAGACTGCAATACACAGCCTGGTAACAGTTAATGAAAAGGCTATTGAGTCCAAACAGATAGCTCTATGTGCATTTATTGACATATCAGGGGCTTTTGATAACACTTCCTATGAGGCAATCTATAATGCCCTATATCTAAAGGAGGTACCTGAACCCAGCACTAGATGGATAATATTCATGCTGAAATCTAGGGCGATCAGCACCGAACTAGGAGTAACAATCAAATCTCTCAAAGCCACAAGAGGTTGCCCTCAAGGAGGCGTACTCTCTCCTCTTTTATGGACTCTAGTCAAAGATGAACTTCTCCACAAACTTAACAACCTAGGTTTTCACACTAAGGGTTACGCGGATGACCTAGTAGTTTATGTATTAGGCTGGCATGAGGAAACCATTTCGGATCCCATGAAGCAAGCCCTTACAATAATAAACAAATGGTACACGGAAAAAGGGCTTTCCATTAACCCATCCAAAACATAACATAAACATAAATCTCAAATGTCCGACCCTTAATGGAACAACACTTCAACTCTCGACAAGATCGAACTATCTTGGCGTCAGTCTTAACAAAACGCTTTCGTGGAATTCCCGCATTGAGAGAGTTACTTCAAAAGCCACAAGGTCATTCTTTGCCTGCACAAGGCTTTTTGGTAAGACCTGGGGACTAAACCCTAGAATGACCTTCTGGACATTCACCACTGTTGTGAAACCCATAGTCACTTATGCATCCAAGGTCAAGCAAAGAAAAGCAGTAAACGAATTAAACAAACTGCATCGCCTGATATGTGTTGGTATTGCAGGGGCTATGAAAACATGTCCCACGGATGCATCATAGACTACGTCTATGACTACTAAACCCTTAACTCCAACTTCTATACCTTTAATTTTGCTCTGCGGCACCGCCGTCTAAGCGTTGCTTCGCTGAAGCTGGCGAGTATGCCCCATCATAGACACTTCTATCTACTCTTCATCACTCGGTTGTGTCTTTTCTTTACTGCCTTGCCATTCTTTTTTCCGCTGCTGCTGTAGCACATTCACGGACTATTCGCTCATCTTGGCCCACACCAACAATTGCGATTGCAACATATGATTTGCAATATTGCCAGTCTCCCTTTTTTGTTATTTCTTCGATCGACGTCCTTTCGGATACATATCTCGCGCGGGAGAAGAAAATATGTTCCGCATTCTCACTACAACAGCCGCAGAACGAGTAATCCGTTGCACCAACGTGGCCGAAGCTTTGAAGTCACTTTCTGTAGCAGTCACATTCCGTTAGGAATTGTGCCAAGCAGTAATCCGTGTCAACGCCAGCCTGTACGTTTCTGATAAGTTTATGTGTCGATCCCCCTTTTGTCTCTACATAAGTCCCAGCAATTCTACCCCTCATTCATGCACGCATGTGGCCACGTTTGTTTGTGTTGGTGAAGATTTATTTTCTACACACGGAGTATATTGAACGATTGGGGCGGCGGATATTTGGTGTAGCTCTGATTCTTGTTCCAGGCTGCAGGGGAAATAAGTTGAACTTGAGTTAGTGATGAGTTGGCCGTGTGTTGGCTTTGTGTGTGTGCTAGTCGACGTCATTCGATTTTAATACTGCCCTGGGAAGTTAGTGTTTTTTTGCTTTATAGAAAGCATGTATGTACGAGTATGTAGTCGTGTGCTAAAAGCCAAGATGGTATTTTCTAATATTTCTGTCAATGAGGTTGAAATTACCTTTAAACATTGTACAGATATATAAGTAAAAATCACTTTTAGCAGCTTGTCAAAGAATGCCCACAACTGAAATCACCCGATTCTAAAACATTCTTCTTTTCTGTAACATAAATGCATAAAAAATGATTAAATATCACAGAAAATCGCATCAAAACGTCTAAAAAATGGCGTAGGAATGGAAATATTACTAAATAAAAATCATTATTATAGCTAAGAAATATATTAATATATTAAGAATATTTGTTGTTGTAAATTCTTCAAGTCAAAGATTTTTTTTTTGTTGTTCACTCCTCTCGGCAGCAGAGGGCCTCGGCAAGACTCAGTCTCGCGTTGGTTTCCTTAATCTTTCTGATTGCTGACTGGGTAGGTGATTAGCCTGCCGCTACCAGCCCTAAGTGGTGGAAATGCCCACCTGGCGTTGCTCAGGAACAACGTCTTCTTACTGTTTGGAGCGCCATCTGTGTTTCACATTTTTCTGCCAGAAGGATCGCACAAATGGTTGAGGACTTCGCTAAACGTGGTGTGGCTGCGTTATTACCGCGATTGCCCGGTTCCTTCTGCTGGCGCCACTGATGCAATGTGTAACTGTTTGTTTTTGCTTGTTTTAGCAGCCACAATGCAAATAATGCGCTGACTATTGTGCGGGTGTAAGGATAGAAAAGATGGAAAGGATAAGTTTATGGGTTTGAGGAGTGAGATTTTTGTTTTTAGAAACACGGGAAGTAGGAATATTTGGAAAAGTGCGAGGACCGTGCTTTACGTGGGATTCGAACCCACAACCTCTGGGACGGCAGGCTAGTACACTTACGCTAGACTACTGAGGCCGCTTTAGTCAAAGATATGGTTAATGGTTAATGGTAGTAAAGGGTTAAGGTATGGTCCCTTAGCACTGCGACCACATTGATCTATTGTGCACCCTATGCTGTCTATTGACTGTTAAGTATGCTTATGAATTGTACCAACTCCTTCTGAGGGAGTGATTGAAGGTCTTCATCTGTAAGCATGAACTTGTTTAAAAACTTCTATGCGTCAACCCCGAGCATTCGATGATGAGATGTTCTATAGACTCCTCATCTTCGCAGCAAAATCTGCAGGTGCTGGTGTTAGGAATGCCTAATTTATGTAAGTGTTTGTTGCAGGTGAAGTGACCCGTGAGGGCGCCTGTGAGAGTGCGAATGCTCTTTTTGTTTAACGTGAGGGCCATGTTAGCTCTTTTAGCATTGAAACTTAGGAACTTTTTAGAGTGTCTATGACCCTCTACGTTGTTCCAATGCTGATTTATTAGAGTTTTGACCCAGTATTTTACTTTTTGTTTTAGGGTGCGTACAATTTTTGTGAATCATCAATCATCCATTTTGGGTTTGTTTTCCACTCGATCCTCTCAGGAAAGGTAACTGTGTATTCTTTTGTGAAACAGTGGGTTGGGTCAATGTGGCCTGAAACTTGAGGCATGCTTATGGTGTTTTTAGCTTTATTTAGGATACTTAGGTGACCGGTGAGGTGGCCTAATTTGAAATTTTCTTTCATGTGTAGCATGAGTGCTTGCGTAGCTGCTTCCTCTTGGATTGCTAGGTACATGAAGTGGTGGGAGATTAAGGAGTGCTTCCATGCCAGCTGTTGGAGTAGTTCTCATAGCCCCTGTAATGCATAGGCAAGCAAACCTTTGTACTTTTCCCAGTTTGGTTATTGCTGTTTGTTGGATAGATTTGCTCCACGATACTAGTGCCCCATACAGTATGATTGGTCTAACCATTTGGGTGTATATCCAGTCAAAGATATTATTTTCTATTTTTTCGATATTTTATTATTTTTAATGCTACCATAAATATTCTAATTTGGTATAGTAACTCCGCCAATACACTCAAGCAAAAATACTAAGCACTCACACAATCACATACTTATCAGCCTGCCAAGCTCGTATCAAGGGTGCCTGTCAAAAAAAAAAAACAAGAAGAAAAGTGCTTCTACTTGTATTTTTGTACAATACCTTTAATTCAAGACTGATAGATTACCAGGTTTGCTAACAGGTGGCGCAAAATTAATCAATTATTGAAAGATTTATAATATTTGCAAATATCGTCCTACGGCAATCATATTTGACACTTCTGAGCTAGACAGCTGCAGCATACAAACAGACAAGCAATGGAGCACGTAAGGGTCAAAATAATGATTTCCGTCATTCAAAATAATTTTTTTGAAAAGTTGAATGGTTAATTTTGCGCCACCCGATTAGCTTTGCGCCGCCCTTTATTTAGCTATGGTGAAAAGAGATTTGTGAGGGGAAATTTGGCTGCCACGTCACTTCTGCATTCGGCAGCCGAAATCTGCGGGATCATTTTCAAATGCATTCACACATTCGCCCAATCAATTCAGAGAGCTCAGACAGCAACGAAGTGTCATTGGTTAATTTTTTCGTATATCACAATCTTAGTTTTTTCGTAAACAAACTGCTTCGTAGAGGGCTTTGATGAGACGGATTATCTTGGCGAGAACTCCCTTTCTACTCAGTGCCAGCCATATTGCCTCTCGTTTGATAGTGTCGAACGCCTTCTTAAAGTCAACGAACAGCATGTAGAGCGGGGTGTCGCCACTCAACTGATTGTTCTACTATGATATAATCCGAAGTGCGTTGGCTTAATCAACACAGCTTCAGTGAGGGCGAAAACCAGCTTCCACGTCTCTTAAGGAGCGTTCGATAGGAAAATATAATAGCGTAAAAATGAAAAGGGAACTCGGGTACATTTAGCGAGAGCCACAAATAATTCTTCTAAGAGCGGCAAGTGGCTCGCGAGCCTCCTTATATAGATGAAGAGTGGCGCACAAAGCCTTGAAAAGCCGACTGGGCCGCCAACTTTCATACTTTAAGGGAAAAATTAAGGGAAACAATTTCTTAATTAAGCGCACGCAGGTACAGCTAAAGGCGTAAATGAAACATTTAATGGTCTTTTGTTATCTTTAATGCCTCTTAAAGCCTGACATGTGCGTGTATTGCAGATATACTCGTGTGTGTGTATGTGTGTATAGGCGATGGATTACTAAGGCAGCAGCATCAAAAAATATTCCTTCACAACTGATGGAAGTAATGTAAAGTATTGCAACATACATACACACTCATACATATACACATACATACACAAACATACATACACACATCCATATTCACATACATACATACACATACATATATAAACATATTATAGGTTTATTTGTTACCAACGCGCCGACATATCTCGCAAGCGAAACACAATTCCATTATGCAAAGCAGAGTGTCGACATAAGTCGCGTCGCAAAGAGGAATGAAGAGTTGGTTTGTTTGGTTACGAGGAAATAACGAGATTTGCAAATGCAAAGTGGAGAAGACACAGCTTGCACAGCAGCGAAAAGTATGATATTTTCTGGGGAATTGAATAGTTTTTGTTTAGATGAATTAGATTATAGTGAATATTTTGCCATGAGGTATTATTTAGGCCCTTCCAAGTATGCATATAAGAATATAAGCAAGTAATATGCAAATTTTTTAAGAGCAAACCTCTTATCTGTATATAATATATGTAAAGTAATGTGTGATTTGATCCCCCCTGGATGACGACCGGACGAGTAAACTCTCTTGAGTACTGCTATAGCGGCGACTTGTACTCTACCCCTGCTACACCTACGTACTAAACACCTCGCCACAATCTACCATTCTCCCCGCGGAACTGCCAAAAAGGTATTATCTCAGGGGGGTTGATTAGCTCTAAGGCTCCCAATTATTGTTGACGCCTACCAAACTCCGCGCGTCTTATGGTATATACCTATGAAATGAGACTTTTTTTCAATTTCAAGCGTTTATTAACAAAAAATGGTTACAAATTTAATCTTAAAAATAATAGCCATTGCTAGCGACACATTTTTCCCCATCTCTCAGGCAATTTGTGGATGCTGCGCCAAAAAAATTGGCCGTCTTTGGCCGCAAACCAATCATCGAACCATTTTTTGGCTTCTTCGTGAGAATTGAAGCGTTGCTCGGAGAATGTGTGGCCCATCGATGCAAACAAATCATAATCGGAAGACGCCACGTCTGGTGAGTAGGCCGCATGCGCCAGCGGTTCCCAATCGTACGTCTCCACCAATTCGCGGGTCGCTCTTGTTCGATGTGGCGGTGCATTGTCATCAAGAAAATTACTTTGTGACACCGCTCTTCATATTCTGGACGTTTTCGGTGTATAGCGCTGTTTAAATCGGCAAGTGTCATTGGTAGTGTGCACCGTCTACTGTTTCACCTGGTTTTAATAGCTCGTCCCAAATCATACCACGTTGATCCCAGAAAACACACAGCATTGCCTTGCGACCGAAGCGTTTTGGCTTGGCCGTTGTTTTTGGCTTGTGGCCGGGCGGACCATACGATCGTTTACGCTTGAGTTTGGAGAAATACACCCATTTTTCATCACCCGTAACGATTCGATACAATAGCTCCACTAGCGGACTATAGCTTCTTTCAGCGCCTCGAGACTGGTCAATCTTTAGTTCGGACTTTGCCTCCAAAATGGCCTAAAGAGCATAATCCATCGGATTCTAATTTGGTGAATTTGAGAGCCATTATGTGGACGTTATGAAGTTCGGAACGTTGTTTTTTAACCATTCTTGGTTCACTCGAGCTTTGTGAGACGGTGCCAAGTGCTGTTGAAACGCCCATGATCTGCCACCGAAATATTTGCCTGCCCACGGCTTCAAAGCAACCTCCAGAATACTTTTCCCATAAAATATTTTGCATTTACATTGTCGCGATTCTCGATGAAAAGGATTGGAGAACGCCCATCTGCAGTTACAGCGGCCCAAGCCATTACCTGTGGCGGGTGCTGCCTCCTGGTGGCCAATCGATGACTGGAATTCTCGTATGAATGGTCGGTCAAATAAATCCTATCGTTTTGGGAGTTTACGAATTGCTCAAGTTAAAAAATTCTCTGAAGACAGTTTGCAAAGATTACTACATAAGTTTGTAGTTACAGCCAAACAGTTTAATATCGCGGTCTCCAGAGAAAAAACAAAAAGTTTAGTAGTTGCCAAGAATGCGATCAAATGCAAACTTGAAATAGAAAGGACGATGATAGAGCAAGTTATGAAATTTAAACACTTGGGGATAGAAATATCCAGTAACCGCGACATTATTAAGGAAGTCAAAGAGAGATGTATGCAGGGCGCACGTATTGCAGGTTCCATTAGGGATGTTGTATGGTGGAACAAATATATAACCACTGAAAGACGCTTATATACAAGACTGTAATAAGACCAAGCCTGACCTATGGAGCCGAAGCACGAGCTGAAAACGCAAAAACAAAACAGCTACTGTGTACAGCTGAAATGCAAGTTCTACGATGCATCGTAGGAAAAACAAGTCTTGACTGCATTAGAAACGAGGTCATTCGTGACGAAACTGGCATTAATGACGTAGTGAAGTTTGTAGGAACAAGAAGACGAGCTTGGAATGATCACGTTTCTATAGCTAGTGACGACAAAATTATCCGAATAGTGAGGGACTATATACCATATGGAAAGCGCGGACCTGGAAGACCACCAAAGAGATGGCGCGAAAGCTGGATTTCGACATCAGCGGAAGGACAATAACATTTCGTCATTTTGAATTTTAATAATACTTTGGAATACTTGTATAATTGATAACTATGTAATTATGTGAAGAAAAACAGGTGAAAACCTATAATAAAAGAAGAAGAAGAAGAAACATTTTCTTGTCAGAAAACACATTCGGAAATTGACCGCTTTCGACCAAGCAAAGCAACTTCTTCGCTCTCTCAAGCTGACTTCTTGCTGCTTTGGTGTGAGATCAGATGCCTTTTGGATCTTGTAAGGCTTTACTTTGAGATAATTTTTCAGTATGCGGCGGATGTTACGGTCAGATATTTTCAGTTCCCTCCCCCTTTTATTGGCGGATTTCGTCGAGGATTTCGCTCAAGTCGCCTCTTCACGTTTTGAACCATTTCACTTGACGTTGCAGCCTTGTGATGACCACCTCCAAGACGTTTCGCGATGCTACCAGTCTCATAGTAATGAGTAATGATGCGATAAACAAAAACTTTATTTACTTTAAAGTACTCGAGCTCACGCACAATCGCTGGTTTTGATTTTCCAGCCAAATAAAATGCAATCACATTTTTACGTTTGAAATCCCTTACTGATTTTCTTTTTCCGCGTTTACTCTCGGCAAAATGCTTCCGCGCGCTTGTAAACAATACTCTGGACTGTCATTTAGACAACTAACAGACAGCTGATCTCCGTTAATCACGTTTCTCTATAAGGGGTTTCCAATAACAGGTGTTATTGGTGAATGGCTTGCGCTATCGAGAGATGATTAACGAATTTTTATGGCCGCAATTGGATGGTATTGATCTGGGCAACGTTTATTTTCAACAAGACGGCGCTACGTGTCATATAAGCAACGAAACCATTGATCTTTTACCGGAAAAGTTTCCGTACCGTGTTATCTCTCGAAGAGGTGATCACAATTGGCCACCGAGATCTTGTGATTTGACACCTTGCGATTTTTTTTTAGGGCCACGTGAAAGAGAAGGTCTACGCCAAAAGCCCAGGGTCGCCCTTCAAGACTTCAAATATGGAATTCGCGAGGCTATCGAGCACATAGGCCAGCCACTTTGCAATTCGGTGATGGAAAATTTTATGAAAAGTTATTGTCTTATAAGCGTGGCCGTGGTTGTCATTTGCCTGATGTTATTTTCCATTATTACCTGCATTCTTTCCGATTTATAATGAAATAAACATCGGATCATTTATATTAAAAAATAGCATTTTTCTTTGAATATCAAAATAACACCTCCTTTTGGAAAACCCAGTTGACATTTTGTAATAAGTCTACATCTTTTGCGAAGCTAAGTAAACTCTGAAGCTGTAACCCGGAGATACATTTCAAGTTCTGATATTGCGAAGCCCCTAAGCATTTCAATTGAGTTCTGGCTAATGCAGTGGACAAACTTAAAAGATATTCTAATGCTTCTAAAGTTAAAGAATTTGAATAAGTGCTTTCTGTATTTTCCGGTCAATTTAAATGTCGCATAAATTTTTGTGACTCAACTTAACAACACCCAGTGCATTGCAACGAAGAGAAAAGTTACTAGGGCTTCAAAGAACCCCGTTACCCATCAATTTTTCCGACGAGTCAGCCCACTAATGTCAACCTCTTCTAGATGCGTTCACTAAAAAATATATGAATCGGAGAAAATATGAAGCAAAGTTGTTGTAGAACAATGTGAAATGTGTAAATGTGCATGTGTTGTATTGTCAAGCAGCATCAGCTCAGTATTTAATTCCCATGGGCTTGGGAAGGCACTTCTTCATCTCGTAAGAGAGATCAATGTTCTATGCAAAACATTCAATTAACTATGCGCTGATATGAATGGCGGCATGTTCCAGTTAATTGCTTCTCATTTTACTTCATCTCCTCTCTGCTTTAAAGTAGTTTCTTTATTTTGTTTATTTACCTGCTTGACTGTTGCGTCACTTGAAAACTTTTCAATATCTTTCGTTGTGTTGAAAGGAAAGCACCATTTATGTATGTATGTATGTATGTACATATGTATGTCTCAGTATATTCCGCAATATTTGTCCTTTCTTGTTATCTTTCTGCTGGCTAATTTTTTCACTCGAATATGAATATTTATATAGAAAATGCTCTGAGTGCTTTGCTGTGTATCCTCAAGTTAAATAAATTATTGTAGTTTTTATCTTAAGGCGAGTGGGTAAAAAAAGTTGAATATCAGTGTGCGTTTTTCTTAAACACTGTATTAAAAATGCTAATTTGCTACGCCCTTTTGAGTCAAGGTAATCTTCACTTTTGGAGCTACAACCCTCGTCAAAAATTTGCGCCTAGCATCACTTTTTCTAAGCCCATCAACTTCCTTGCAAATACGAAACGCTGCCAATGCCATGACATCCAACATGTTGCAAAAGAAAGTAAAGGTCCCTCGACTTCGTGGCCGTTTTGATGTGAAATGTGTTACCATTTGATCCATACAATCGACGCCAGCTTCATGTGCATTACAAAATATAAAATAGCTGATGGTTTTTTTTTGCCTCGCCTGCACACTCTTTAGTATAATGAACAGTGGAAAGTAAATTGACAGCTTCATTCTTCTTTGTAGCATCATATTTTCCCCTTGATCAACTTCACGCTCTTCTCCTTCTGTTCGGCCACAATACAACTTTCCTTCCAACGGATATTTTCATGCCCACCAGATTTTTATGCCGTATTTCGCCGGTTTTGATGGAATATATTGCGTGAATTTTGTTCGGCCTCGATATGGAAATAGTTGCTCATCGATAGTAGGGGAGACCGGGGATAGGGGCAGGTAGACTAAGTAACAATAACTCGTCATCATCACGTGATTTGCATCAACCAATCATGAATATCGATACCTCCCCATGACCCGCGAACTTGTGCTAAGTGAGCCGCGGCAGTCGCAAGGCATTCGTGAGTGAGATCACATGTTGTGTTTTAGTTCTCGATAAGTAATTTTTTTAGTTCGTACTTTTTTTTGTTATATTGCCTATGTATCTGTTAGAAACAATTTTGTTCTTATGCCAAATAAAAGCATAATAGTTCTACTATATATAACGCAGTATTGCTCCTATGTTAGTGCCAGAGTTTGCATATTATGAGCAATTAAAATGCAAAATGGCGTCAGGGGCTGGTTGACAAATTTTGTTCGGTCGCTCCTACTTTCATGATCATCTCTCATGGAATCGCTCTATAGTCTTCTGTCACATTCCAATTTACTGTTGTATTTTTACAGTCAATGAGGGCTTACAAAAGAAAATCTGAAAGGGGTAATTCTCCAAAAAATATCATAGAAAGAGCTTGCCACGCGATTATTTTTGATAATAAAAGCATAAACGCCCCGTCAAAGCAATACCAAATCCCGTACAAAACGTTGCATCGTTATGTAACTAAACTAAAAATAAGTTAGAAAGTAATCCTAACCTTACGAGAGCTGACTTGACCCTGGACACGGCCGGGTACATAAGAAATAGGCAGATATTTAGCGATGACAAAGAAAACAAATTGGCAGCTTATTTGAAGGCGGCTGCTGATATTTATTATGGATTTACACCGTATGAGACACGCAAGTTTGCATTTGAATACGCAAAAAAGAATAATAAAACTATGCCTGAATCTTGGAAAACAAAATTAATGACTGACGAAGATTGGCTTGGTAATTTTTTAAAACGTCATCCCTCATTATCAAAAAGATCACCTCAAGCTACGAGCCTGTCTAGAGCTACGTTGTTCAACCAGAAAAACGTGAATGATTTTTTTGGTAATTTGAAAACAGTTTACGATCGATTAAATCTTAGTCCAGGTGATATCTGGAATGTTGATGAGACGGGATTTACAACAGTTCACGTGCCTAATAGAATCATAGCTCGCCGAGGTATTAAAAACTTGGGGAAAATGACATCGGCTGAAAGAGGCACTTTAGTAACGATTGCAGTATTTTGTTCATTATATACATATATATTTGTTCATTTTAATTAAAAAGTTTCTATCATTTAGTAAATTTTTGTGTTTTATTTTATACCAATCCTCTTAATTTATACTAATTACTGCCTAAGTCAACCTACCCCATGCATATAGTCAACCTGCCCCGGACATGGGGTAGGTTGACCAAGCGTCAGGAGTTTACAAAATCAGCAAAACAAGTATTATAATAGTGAATATATAGGTCATATTATAGTATTTTAGGTACCTGAATAGTTCTTTTATCGGTAGCAATTGTTGTTTTTGTTATATTAAATTAAACATCAGAGATATACGAGCTTAAGTCAAAAGTTAGTCAACCATCCCCGGTCTCCCCTAATATTTTTATGCGGGTCATATTTATCTTTGAGGTTTTCATTCAAGATATTCCATATATCACGAATGGGCGCAGCTTTATCGTTTTTTTGGCGAAATTCACGGGTTCGACTGTTATCAAAACGAATATATTGGGTCATATCGGAATATATCGAGTATCTGGTTAAAATAGTTGTATTCATACATCCATAGAAAATTAAATTTTAGGAAGCTACCTAGAAGCACAAGTCGTAAGCTATAAAAGAAATATGTTAAATTAACGTACAAAGTCAAAAAAGGTCTAGCCAGAACCGAGTGTACAACGAAGGGTTAACTTCACTTATTAAATTATCACACTTTAGTATGTAAGATTTTGAATACCTTCAAAAATCAAGTTGTTTATTTATATAATAAGTTTTTAAAAATATTTTTCCAAAAAATCATCCTCAGATAACAGAAAAGTGTATGCTTAAAAGACCTGCACAAAAATTAAAAACAAAAAAAAAATTATGAAAATAATGCGATTTTTGGAAATGCTGTCGAATCGGTTCACCTCACATAAATCTTAGTATTTTTCTACAAATTATTTGTTGTAATAAAGAGTTTTCCAATACCAGGTGTTATTTTGAATACCCCCTATTTCGATAGATGTCACTTTTGAAGCTGCCATGTTTTGATATTTGACAAGTAGGAACTACGCCCTTAAAGAAAAAACCATTTATACTTCATATGGCGGTGGAAAACATTACCTTTTTGCACATCCTAATGTGCACATAAAAGCGCTTGCTAAGTTACCACAAGCAGTTGCCTTTGATTTTCAAGGAACCCGTATGCCTTCATTACGCCGGGAAACCAACTCGAGGGTTCTCTCTCTAGTTAGCTCATCCGTATAGCTCAACAGTAGCTTCTCGCAATGCATCCGTGACTTGGAACCCAATTGAGCCTAGTGTCGAAGTATTCAGTTGAGGTCGGCGGAAAAGTTAGGCATCCCTCGGCTAAGTGCTCTAATTACCGTTTGGTGGTCGGAGAAAAGGTTTATTGGGTTCCATGCCTTCATCAACTCTTTCTTTAGCGATTTTGCGTCAGTTACTATAATTCGTCGAAGTTTTCACTCTAAAAGCTCTCAATGATGTTCTATCGGATTTAAATCCGGACTTTGTGGTGGTGTATTTAGTTGTCAAAGTAAGATGTAGTTGTAATGTAAGAGCCACAGGACAGATGGCCACGGTATTCCTTACGAAAGTCTATGCCATCTTGAATGTGGCGTCGGGCACTGGCTAATTGAGAAAAAGTGGCGGGGCAACAGTATTGAAATTTGCAGTGACAGTCAAGTGACGCTGCAGTTCGAAGTTAGTAGGTGAATTTAAGACAAAACTGAACAGTGTTGCAAAACACAACAAACTTGAGGACTTCATGAGGTCTACCCATAGAGGACGTTAGTCTGAGTTGGTCCCCTGTAGTGTAGCCAAGTGCTTTGTGAAAGAACCAGCGACCTTTCTCCTAAAACTCAGCAGAAAGAACCTGAGAGTACTGGTGGGTGTAATCACAAGGCCCAAAGTCTGTAGTCAGCGTATGGCTACCATGGGGGTCGTAGACAGCCCGATATGCCTATCCTGTCTTGAGCATGACGACACAGCAGAGCATTTTCTCTGTAGCTGTCCTGCATTTTCCAGCATCAGACTTAGAGGATATTGGGTTGCGATATACCGAGTATGGATACAGTTCATACTCTTCCTATTCCGGATCTCTTAAGATTCCTCAATGACAACTCAATCTTGTCTAAGTCCCGAGCGTTCTACTGTTGGCTTCAAATGTTGCTAAAATATGTTTTTTTATTTATAAGCTGATATAGTGCTATACGTTCAATAGAGGTCATCTTTCCTGCGCCAGCTACAGCTATATCTCCCCAAGCGATTACACTACCACCGCCGTGCTTGAGCATAGGTATCAAATTCTTTATTCCCATATCCACATTTGTTCTCCACCATATTTTTGACTGTTCATCACTTTCAAATATATTGAACCTCGATTGGTCTGTAAGTAAAACTTCAGACCAGTAATTCATTCCCTTGTCAAAATGTCCCCGTGTAAGCTCAGGCCGAATGCGACAATTTTCTAAAATCAGAGGCTTTTTACGTGGTGTCCTGCTGAAATATCCGCTATTATTAATCTATCTTAATAGTTCTTGGATTGATACTTTTTCCGAATGTCCCGACGATATGTTGGACCAATTTTGGTGCACTAATTCTCGGATTTTGGTCGAATTCTCTCAAACTGGAGCTTACTGGGTTGCCCATATTCGACGGACCCATGTGTTTTTTCTTAAATCAAAGAAAAACACAATTTTTTTGATGTTGACGATAATAATCATTTTATTTGGTTCAAATAGATTTGTTGACATCACTTTTTGAATATGATATCTCTCAAATGGCCGCCTTGAGCCTCTACGGCGAATTGTGCCCGTTTTGCAGCATTTTCCATAGTTTTAGCTAATATTTCCAGCGGCTATTTCCTTCTTTGGCTTATTAATGTAAACCTTTGATTTTAAATATCCTCACAAGAAGAAGTCAGGTGGCGTTAAATCGGGCGAACGCGGCCAGTCAAAATCGCTATTTTTCGACATCAAACGACGAGGAAAGAATTTTTTCAAAAAATCGATTGTGGTGTGAGCTGTGTGTGGTGGAGCGCCGTCTTGTTGAAACCAGAACTGCCTCATACGCTTTCGACGAATAATTGGCATCATAAAAGTGGTTATCATATCGCGATAACGCTCCTGATTGACAGTAACAGCTTGGCCATCTTCATTTTCGAAGAAAAACGGCCCTATAATCGTTTTCGCACTAACGCCGCACCAAACAGTGACTTTTTCGTCGTAAAGAGGTACCTCTTGAATTTACTGAGGATTTTCAGTGGCGTAAATACGGCAATTTTGTTTGTTTACCGTCCCATTCAATAAGAAATGAGCCTCATCGGACATGATGATTTTGTTCTTCTTTTGACTTCTTTTGTTTAATGTAAATTTCAACAATTTGGGAGCGCTCGCGAGGCGTGTACTGTTCCATTGTAAAAATATGCTTGGACTGACGCTTCCAACGCGTTATGTCATTAAGCAATCTAACGTCTTTGTCAAAAGATAAAGGGTTGCCAGATGGGTCCGTCGAATATGGGCAACGCTTACATCTCTTCTGGGCAGCTTTTTTGGGCGGCCGGTTTGATTTTTAATTTGATGCGAATTATCATATATATGTATGTATGTATGTGTGTAATAGCAACAACGATTTAGCAACTGAAATTTTCGAATAACGGTACTTTACAGTTACTTTTTCCAAGCATGCTTTGCTTGAATGAACCCAAGCGACTTTGTATGTAGACTTTCGTCTCACCGCTTTTTTGTGGCTTTGTTCATTTTTTTGTTATAAAGGAAGTTAAATCATTTAATTTTTGTAAATTTATGAATAAATATGAATTGCGAAAAAAGCTACATCAACAGTTGTTTTTTCAATTACTGTAAGCCTTCTGAGAAATAATAAAATATGCTGCTGCATGTAGACTTAAGTCAGTCCTTCACTGGCTGTGTCTGCAGGTTGAATATCAAAACATATTTGTTTTTTGTTTGACGAATAAGCTACACACATACATACGTATGTGTGAGTATACGAAACGAAATTTAAAACAAATGAACCAAACTCGCAGGCTGTTTAACGAAAAGCCGCAAGAATGAAGAAATTAATCTTTGACGTAAGCCAACATTATTTTACGCTAATTAATTCTACTCTTTCATTACTTGTCCAAAGTTATACGAATTGCTCAGCTCATATGCATATGATGAGTATACCATAATTTACATATATTTATAAATATATAATATGGAGGTACAAACACGCTTAAAGGCATTGTTTTTTTTCTTGTTTTTTTTTGTGCCTTTTCTGCTCACTAAGCCATATCAGTTTCCCAGTTTCTCAGCTCATTTTTATTTCTTATCTTTCACTCTTCTTTTCTAATTAACTTGATGCCAAGCAATCGCGTGGTTTGAGTGTCTAATTAAAATTTTAATCATCCACATATCTCCAGGGCATGGACGTAACATTTTTACAAGGTGAAGGTGAAAGGTAAACACGTGAGCTTGGAGCGGCTAATAGTTGCGTGTGCGAGCGTATATGAAGTCACATTGACATAAAGTTGTACAAGATCCCACTTGCATAGACATAAACGTGGTTAAACAGATTTACTTTTGTTTGTGCACCTGAAAATAGGCCTAAACTTCAAGCCTTACTTCCAGCGGTTGATGATCTTTTGCAATAAAAAAGTTTCACTTCTCTTGTCTTCTTCTTCCTCTCAGCTTCACAGTCTGTGGTGGACCATAGCTTTTTTACTTTTTTCACTTTGCTTGTATTTTACTTATTATTTTTTGTATGCCTGAAACTGCACCCGTTCTAGAGTTGCTTTGCGTCAACGATTTCAATTACAAATATAAATGCAGTAAAATTTATAGAAGTTGGCCATGCGCTGGAAGCACTTCAAAGTTTCAAATGGCCCATTTGCTCTATTATTATCGTCATTCGCTTTTATAGTCAAATAGTTTTGCAACAAACAAATTTAGAAATGCACAACTTTGGATTTGATTACAATTTTCTTCAACAAAAAACTGTACTTGACATAGAAATAGAATAGAAATGAATGAATTAATAGAAATTTCACTAACACAGACAAAGGAATTTTTATTTTTATTTTTTTCAAGGAATGTAGAAAAAATTTTACATCGATAAATTGAGTAAGACGTCAGTGTACTTTCGGAAAACTAAGCCAATTTCGAGAATTTTTATCAGTGCGACAATTAAATAAATAAAAATTCTGAAAAAAGTCCTTGAGTGTGCAAATACGGAAATGCGTATTATAAAAGAAAATGGCGAATGTATTGGTTTTTTGACAAACAAATTTTTTTAAGCGTGCGAACCAAATGTATCTGAGTCAAACCACGTCAAGTGGGCCCCAAATTTTCCATCGAATTCCCGATTTTAAAATCAAATGCATTTTTGGATAGAGAATTTGTCACATAATAATTGCTTTGAATAGTTTTTTTTTATTTCGCTTTTTGTTTATGTTATTAACAATTGAATTTTTTTGCATGATATTCTTGTAAAATCAATATCTCAGAAACTACAATTGATAATTTGATGAAATTTATTTCGGTTACCGAAAAATGTTTACTCTACCGATTTAACGTTCAAAGACTGAGTATTTGTTGAAACAATAATTTTTAACAATAATCTTTATGAAAAATAGCAATTATTTTTGCGTTCTTCATGCTCTAAATGGACAATATTACAGTCAGATTAAGCGCACAATGCTCACCTTTAATAATCTGTAAAAAAAACTTTGTTCATCCAATCCGTTCTGAAGATATCGAATTTTTTGTCAGTGGAGGCACTACGCACGAAAACGAACTTGCATGAACATGGCTTTGCAGAGTCGTACAGTTGCCGCAACTTCTAGTGTCAGTGTGCTGTGATTCCTAGTATGTTGACTATGCTTTAAGGTTAGAAAAAAATTATTATGTATTGTTATGAAAATGGTTCGACCTGATGAGTGTTGCAATCCGTTGGGGAAAAATGTCATAATTGCGTACGTCATAATTTATTCCAAATAACTGCTCACTGGGATGTAAAATTCAAACAATATATCGGTAAATACGTTTGCAAATCATGTCGTATAAAGATATGTACATATATAGAGATGGAAGTGTTACTGAAAGTGCAGCGTATATCCGTCCAAGTCCACAGTGGGTATAATCTTGATATTTATACACATATATTGTGCATTGAATAGTTATTATTTAGGCAAATAAAGTCAATTAGTTTTTAAAGTTTGTGACAGAAAATTTTGATTAATTTTTTCTAGTGCTGACCATGGAGCAGAAAACGATGAGTCTGAAGTTTGTTCTGATGCAGAAGAATGTTCGGATAGTGAAGCTAATTTTGAAAACCAGGAAATTCTGAATGACCTAAAATTAGAAAAGGTGAACAATATTTTGCAAGAACTTGGTGAACCGCCAATAAAAAAACGACGTTTTCCAAAATTAAGTGATATGAATGTCAAAGAGATAATAGCAGAAATCATCAACGAAAAAAAAATACAGCGAGAGTAAATATTCAACACAGTCTAAAATAAAGTCTGCTTTACGAGATTACATAAAGCGTTCTGTGTGCTGCAAGTAACAAAAAGATTCGAAGTAAAATCTTCTCCGAGGACACATCTTGTTTCGAGACTATTATTACTAATTAAATTTTGTATGTTTTCATGTAGATATGGATGTATGTAATAAAAATTCTAGTAATGAAACACCTCATTTTTGAATCCTTAATCCATTTGTATGTCTTTTTTAAGTGCTATACGTTTTAGCATATGATCCCATGGGACAATCCAAGGCCAACTGCGAAGCGCGTCGCGTTGCACCAGACTATACTGCGCATCAAAACTTTACACAGTTTGACAAAAAATTCGATATTTTCAGAACGGATTTGATGAACAAAGTTTTTTTTACAGATTATTAAAGGTGAGCATTGTGCGCTTAATCTGACTGTAATATTGTCCATTTAGAGCATGAAGAACGCAAAAATAATTGCTATTTTTCATAAAAATTATTGTTAAAAATTATTGTTTCAACAAATACACAGTCTTTGAACGTTAAATCGGTAGAGTAAACATTTTTCGGTAACCGAAATAAATTTCATCAAATTATCAATTGTAGTTTCTGAGATATTGATTTTACAAGAATATCATGCAAAAAAATTCAATTGTTAATAACATAAACAAAAAGCGAAATAAAAAAAAACTATTCAAAGCAATTATTATGCGACAAATTCTCTATCCAAAAATGCATTTGATTTTCAAATCGGGAATTTGATGGAAAATTCGGGGCCCACTTGACGTGGTTTGACTCATCTTCAATTTTTTCTACGGTTAACACAAATTTTTTTATGCCGTGAAGCGCGTACTAACGAGGTGTAATGCCTTCTATGTAAGGGGTGATTTTTTAGCTATTATCTTTTTAAACAGTTGGTTTCAACAGCGTTTCGTGTTTTTTTTTCACTGTCAAACATCTTCAGTTTGGTCTATAATCTAACGATGAATCGTCTTACAAACGAAAAACGCTTGTAAATCATTGAATTTTATTATAAAACTGCGTGTTCTGTTAAGAAAGTTTATCGCGCGCTTCTTCCATTTTGTGGTCAGTTTAATCGACCCACTGAAGCGGCTATTCGAGCTATTGTGACTAAATTTAGAACCAAATTTACATTATTAGACATCACAGCACCAACACGCTTACGTAGAGTGCAAACTGAAGAAAATATCGCAGCTGTATCGGCCAGTGTTAATGATGACCATAAATTACCGATTCGTCGTCGTTCGCAGCAATTGGGCCTCTGTTACTCCACAACGTGGAAAATTTTGCGAAAGGATTTAGGTGTGAAGCCTTTCAAAATACAGCTGGAATTGGCAAGAATTGAAACCTACCGCAACGCAGAATTTTTGGTGAATGGACTCTTGGAAAGTTGGCCGAAGATCCACTTTTTTATCGAAAAATTGTGTTCAGCGATGAAGCTCATTTTTGTATCAATGGGTACGTAAATAAGTAGAATTTTCGATTTTGGAGTGAAGATCAGCCAGAAGAATTGAAAGAGCTACCAATGTATCCAGAAAAGCTAAAAGTTTGGTGCGGTTTATGGGCTGGAGATATCATTGGACCGTACTTCTTCAAAGATGCTGTGAATCGTAACGTAACTGTGAATGGTGAGCGCTACCGTGAAATGATATCCAACTTTTTTTGCCCAAAATGCAAGAGCTTGACTTGCATGGCATGTGGTTTCAGCAAGACGGTGCCACATGCCACACCGCACGCGTAACAATGGACTTGTTGAGAGGCGAGTTCGATGAACATTTTATTTCACGTTCGGGGCCTGTCAATTGGCCACCCAGATCGTGCGATATAACGCCTTGAGATTATTTTTTGTGGGGCTATGTTAAAGCTCATGTCTATTCAGACAAGCCTGCTTCAATTAACGCATTGGAAGACAACATTAAAGCATTTATATGTGAGATACCGGCCGAAACATTGGAAAGAGTATGGCAAAATTGGACTGAGTGGATGGACCATTTGAAGCGCTGTCGCGGTGAACATTTGCATGAAATAATATTGAAACACTAAATTATATGGACTGTACTATCGACTTAAATAAAAATTTCATACATTTTTCTGAATTTTACGTGTGTTTTTTTTTTTGAAAAACTTTCCTATAGCTCTTAAAAAATCATCGTTTAGAAAATACTGTGACACGTCGTTACTAAATGGCTTGGAAAAAAGGAATGAATTGACAGATTGAAATGAAACTTCACATACATTCATATGAAAAGTGTACCAGCAAAGCAAAAAAAAAAAAAAAAAAAAAAACTGTGCCTAGTAGCAACGCGCTCTCTTATTTAACAACCCAGTAAGTTATGGCGCACAAGCTTCTATTAGACATACTCTAATATCTATAATATATATATTTTCTTTTGCACTTAAAAATAAAAAAATGATTTACATGCAAATTTTCTTTTTTGTGGATAAAGAATTATTCTATTAAATCATTATTCGGATACTGGGCTTAAACTTCATCAAAATATGCGAACTACCTGTGCAAATATTAGATAAGCAATTCAGTCATGTAAATGTTTACAACACTGCATGTCTAATTGTGTATGTTTGTATATGCATAAGTATGTATGTATGTATGAAAACACCTGAATTTGTCAATGATATGAAGTAGATAATTGAACCGGACTTGTCGTACATTCTCCATAAAGCTATCGTAAATTCCCAGATATGCTTGTTCGATAAGAGTGCGAGTATACATGAGTATGTAAACATATGCGATATACGAGTACATAAGCATAGCCGCGCATACCCTTTCCACAATACCCTGCAGGGAAATCCAGCTGCTTGAACTGGTGGCCTTTGAATTAATTCGTTTCCTGTACCATGTAATTAGTTGGTGGATTTTACATGACATTGTCCAAGGAAGTATGAATTGTCTTCCTATTTATGTCTTTTACGTTAGTGGTTAACCAGTGCAGTCTGAATTCTTCTTCAGATGTTTTTCAGATCATTCAAATATATGAATTTTCCGTTTATTTAACCCTCTGCGACTGACGTGGCTTAATTTTCACAATTCCACTGACATGGAAGTATGTCAGACACCATTTCTACGACTTGCCTTTATCAAGTTCCCGCTTGTAAAGTTGTAAAGTGAAACTACTTTAATTTTTTGCTTAAAGACTTATAATTTTATTTATTAACATATTTATTGAATTTAAAATGGCAGTTTATGTTAAACAGGTTTTGTTCTCATATCACAAATTAGACCTTAAAACTTATATCTATACAAATGAATTAGATCGAATGGTTGGTGGGGGAGGGGGAAGATCTTTACCGAGAACCCTGTTTATCGTTATTCGTAGTTATCTTGGCAATCTTTCATTATACACCAGAAATTTCATGTGATCTAACGCCAATTCTCTTGCCAGATTGAGAAGAAAAGTTTTCCTTCTCATGTTCTTCTCATCATCACTGTCTGAACACATTTGATTCGAAACAAAGCTATTAATACCAATCATATCTATTAGTCTTTGGAAAACTGCCATAGTCCAACGACGAGTTTTGCGGCTGCTTGAATATATCGAACATTTTTTGTCAACTTCGTCGACTCCTCCTTTGGTATGGTTGTAATCTGCTGTCATAACTGGTTTCTTTGTGTTAGCATCCATTTCTTGATTGCAAGTACATTGTGGTTCAGCGATGGACCTAACTTGACTTGAAACAATAAATTCTTCATCTGCTTCATCATTTGAAACTTTATCGTTTTTTAAAAGTTCAGTGTTTGGCTGAAAATTGGGGTCAGTGCCCTCCTCATCAAAATCGCTGAACTCATGCTCAGTTTCTTCCTACAACCACTCTTGTATCTGCTCGTAGCGGCTTTTAAAAGTTCCAGATGATGTTCTCTTTGAAGAGTTCTCTCTCTAATTTGTATTTAACTGCTACATCAAATCAAAACTGAAAGAAATACAAGGCAATGAAACAATTTCACTGATACGTTGTTCAGGAGACACTACGAAAATATAACAAAAATACTGAGGTGATTGTTTCTCAGACACCTACGTCAATACTTATGTGGTTGGTCAATGTTGGTAGGCACTTTTTCACTCACACCGACGCGTGTGCTCACTTAAACTGCCTTTTATACACTCACGTACTCATGAGAACGTAATAAGAAGCTATTACAAATGCGAGAGTATCTGCCTATAAAAGAACGTAGCAAAATAGTGTTTTGCAGTATTTGGTGTCTGTTGTCAGTTGCAGAGGTTTAATCAAGGCAAGGCATATAAATATTCTTATTCTCTTAGGATACAAAGCACGCCGACTGTAGTTGTAATAGGGTAATATTCTCTATTTGATATATTCACTTGCATTTAGATTTGAAACACTACTTAAGCCACTTCTTAACCCAGTGAGCATTTTACGCACCATTTCCTCAGCAAGTTTACGTGATAGTCTATTATGTAGAAGGCAAGCCTCGGCAAGACAAAACAAGTAGCATATGGGCACGAAAGGTGTGGATGAATAGTAGTAGCATTTTTGTTTCTATATGAATCACATATTTTGAGGTGTTGGATGGTAAAAAAATAATACTTTTTTAAATAAATAATATAAATAAATAATTATTATAATAATTTATAAATAATAAATAAATAAATAAATACAAAAGTAGCTCGACTGTCTCATATTTATCTATACCCTACATTTGAGCCTCACAAAATATTACAGACCTTGAGGCGGCATCGAACATCTTCATTTTTTGGGAAATACAAATACGGGAGGGGTTCATATATTTCAAGCATTCAAAAAGCATTAATGGCTTTTTTAGAGTCTGCAATTTTTAAGCTTAAGTGTTTTTCATGTGACAGTTTGAAATGCAAAAGAACTTCCTCGTATTAGTATTCCTCATACAACCAACTATAGCAACCCAGTATTCTATTGGGTTCTTCGGAAAGTAATTTCGTTTTTTTCCGACAGAGGAATTAATTGTATTTTTTCACAGCTAACCTCACACTTTAGTCGCATTGTCATTATATGTTTTGACAGCTGATATAGCAAGGGTTGTATGTGAATAAGTTCAAGTGATTTTATGCAGTAGTTTTTGGTCGGCGTCCTTTTAAATATGGAGAGCTGCTTATTCGTCATACTTTACTTTTTTACTATAGAAAAGGTGAAACTGCTGTTCAAGCCAGAGAGAAATTTTCCGTTTTGTATGGAGAAGATGTGTTGAGAATACGCCAGTGCTAGAACTGGTTTGCAAAATTTCGATCTGACAATTTTGTTGTCGAAGATGCATAACGTTGTGGAAGGCCGGTTGAAGGTGATAAAGACACGATAAAGTCATTAGTTGATGCAAACCGGTGAATGAGAACACGTAAGATCGGTGAGAGGTTAAATTTATAGAATTCAACTGTTTATGATCAGCTGAAAGGCCTGGGTTTAACCTCGAAGCTTCATTTTCACCACAAAAAAACGAAATTACTTTTCTGTGAAAACTCGTCGTTAGCCGAATGTTATGAAATGGTACATTGAAGCTAATGCTATTTACTAATGCAATTGTCCACCTCTAAGTCTATCAACGCCCATTAGATGGCATCTGTATTAACATTGCTAAAGGCGCCTTCTATGTCCCAGAATGCCGCCATGGTATAATGTTTGTTCTCTAGAGAACCCTCTATTGTTCGGATTACTTCGTGAAGCGCTATCTCCGTAGATTTGCCTTTAAAGTACGCATGTTGTTGTGCAGTTGATATACCAGAGCCCTCCAAAGAGCTTCTGAGGTGTATAGTATATCAAAATGTCTTTCAAAGGATTTTAACAGGAAAGACGAAAAACTGATTGGCCTGAAATCCTTCCTTTATTCATGTCCCCTTCTACCTATTTTTAGTGTGAAGACGACCTTGACGAGTTTCCAATTATCTGGAATAAAGACTTACAATAGCTGAAATAACCGCACGCAAAAAAAACTTGTTTATTACAGGGGATGAGTGTCGATAAAAGGACTTTCAAAAAAAAAAGTTTAAAATAGATGCAATTTATTTTTGCATTGAATTAACTTTAGTTATCTTTTGCTTTAATTTGGGGAGTTTCTTTAACATAGGTATACTCCAGAACTTATAATACTCTGAACTTCACGGCAGGTGTATTCCCTTGACGCCTTTCTCTTTTCCATTACTCGATCACTTCACCCTTCATCATGCAGGCTGTGGAACAGACCGAAACCGAAAGTTGAAAAACAGATGCCTTATTATTGAGCGACATTCACAAGACAATTGCTCGTAAAGCTTTGAGCTCTTTCACTCAGAGTTACAAATTTGTGCTGAACTACATATCACAGAGTACTGCAGGAGAAAAAAAGCACAATATAACCCAATTCAGCAGGGTCCCAGTTCGTAGTTACATTGAGAGAAACCTTATGGGAGATGAGCTTGCAAGGCAAAATATAACCAAGCAGGCTCCAATTGAAAAAGAGTGCATTAGTATTCAATTTTCATTTCAATTGCCATTTCAAACTGCTACATAAACTAGTTTTCGGAAAATGTAGTGAAAGAGTGGAATTTAGCGAAGTTTAGCGATATTTCAAGGCAGATGTGGCCGTAGCTGGGCCGCAGGGGAAAACGAGGTGTTTTTTCACCCGGAAATTAGAGAAGTTATGACTCTGGTGGTGCCAAACTGTAGCGAAAAATATTGAGTAAAAAATATATAAATTTTTAAAAAAATAGATATTCGGAAATGAAAATGAAACAAAATTTTTTTCCTTAGCTGGAAGTATCGCCAGTTAATTGTTTTCGCAGAAAATTGTTTTATTATCTTAGGCTGTTATGAATAATAACCTGACAGTAATCGAACGATTGTATTTATAGACTTACGCATGTATGTATGGTATGTACAAATAAATGTACGTATGTGTAAAAGTGAATATGCAAATTAGTTATTACATTGCCGCACATACAAAAAGAATAATCAAATATTCGGTTATCAAAATGCTATTTATGATACAAGCGCATACACGTACAACATACGCATACATATGTACACTGATATATACTTATGCTGGTGCGAAAGCTTTACACACATATTTATATAAAATAGCAGCTAATTTTGATTCATAATGCGGCGAGGCGTATCAAAAAAGTATTAATACCAGCGGGATAACTGGGTATTTAGAATACAAAGTGAAAGTCGTAAGCTCATTTTCGACTTGAGATATGAAACATCCCATTGCAATTAGGGTATAAAACTGTTTGACATCGGAAGCTCCAGACACTCAGGGGGGTCAACAAATCTACATGCGCCTCCTAGGGTATTATACAGACTGCAGATGTTTACAAGTTTCGTTTATTTTCTAATTTATTTTTTATTGGGTATGGGAATAAATTTCGGCCCTCGCAAAAAAGAGGTATCGCTGCTGATACTATTTTTGTGTCCGCTCTAGTAATATACTGGTGATTTGAAGGTGTATATATGAGGTCTCGATCGCAGTAGTTGACATTCGTTTGAAGTGCAAATATCTTTTTTTATCTGACGTCAAAAATGTCTACGTTCGTCCCAAGAAAACAGCATTTGCGGGAAGTCATGCTTTGTTATTACCTTTTTGAAGAAAAATGTAGCTGAAACACGTCGTAATTTCCTCAATATTTACGGTAATCACGCTCCATCAAATGTAACTTGTAAAGAGTGGTTTCGACGCTTCCGAAGTGGCAATTTCGACGTGAGCGGTAAAGATCGCGAAGTGGCATCTAAAAAATTCCAAGACGCTCAACTACAACAAATATTGGATGAAGACGCATGTCGAACCCTTGATGATATGTCTAAAGAGCTGGATGTTGACAGATCAGTCGTCGGTAAACGTTTGCTCGTAATGGGAATCTTCCAGAAAGCAGGTAACTGGGTGCCACATCAATTGAAGGAGGTACCAGAGCAGATATCGTGAGACGTTTGGTGATGTGTGAGATGCTTCTTGAACGGCAACAAAAAAAAAGGTTATCAGCATCGTCACTGTCGATGAAAAATGGATCTATTATGATAACTCTAAGCGTCGAAAATGTTGGAGCCTGCCAGGTGAACGAGGACCATCGACAGCGAAAAAAATGTTTCATGCTTCAAAGGTTATGTTGTGCATCTGGTGGGATCAGAAGGGTGTCATCTATTATAATCTCCTTAAACCATCTGAAACCCTCACTGGCGATAGTTAGCGACTGCAGCTAATGCGTTTGAATCGAGCTCTTAAGGAAAAGCGGCCGAAATGGGACAGTAGACATGACACACTGATTTTGCTGCATGACAACGTCAGGCCACACGTTGCTAAATCACGGCAGCACTCACTGATTGACAAAATGCTTCATAGCAGAATCATTGAAGCGAATCTAGAAGAATCGATACTCAGGAGCTTAGTGAATAAAGGTACATCGCAAACTGGAGTCCTCTCACCGTTTTTATGGAACGCAGTTGTAAATAAGCTTCTGTTAATACTGGAATCGGTGGGCTGTAAGGTGATAGCTTACGCCGATGATGTTGTTATTGCTGTCTCCGGTAAATTTAAATCTACATTAAGAGACCTAATACAAAATGCTCTAGATATACTTTCTAAGTGTGGCCTAGGAGACAACCCAGGCAAAACACAACTCATATTGTTCACTAGGGAACACAGAATCCCTCACTAGGTCCAATTATGCTCAAGCGGGAAGCTCTTGTGATTTCGGAAGAAACCAAGTACTTGGGTCTAAACATTGATAGGAAACTGACTTGGAAGTCAAACATCTTAGAAAGAGTTAGGAAAGCGAACCTAGCTTTTTATACCTGTAAGAGAGCTTGAGGTAAGACCTGGGGAATTTAACCTAAGGTTGCCCATTGGCTTTATACTGCTATCGTTAGACCGATTCTTCTATATGGAAATGTTGTCTGGTGGTGCGCTATGAAAAAAAAAACCTATTTTAATTTATTGAATAAGGTGCAGAGATCAGCGGAATTAGCAATATATCGCGTAATGAAAATTACGCCATCCATGGCTTTGAATATCATATTACATCTGCCACCCCTAGATCTCTTCTGCAAATACTCAGCGGCCTGTTACACTGTAAGGCCCAGTGCGAGCTCACAATTGAAGACTGTCACACATGGACATTCAACCATCTTAGACTCGGATATACCCAGTGATTGTGACTATCACCCTCCCATTCTTTGCTTCGAAAGGAATGTCCTAACGAAAATCAATTCTAGAGTGGAATGGCTTGAAGAAGATCCAACACCAAACACACCCGTAAATCCACACGGACGGAGCTAAAACGGATGCCGATGTAGAATCAGGGTTATTTTGCGAAGAGCTTTCTATCAGTAAATTCTTTAACACGTTCCCGCCGGCGCTGTTATTCATGGTCTTCGCCCACAGACGGCAACGTTTACATCTTTTCGCTCTAAGCGATTGCAGGTTATGTAAAACGAAATTTTTTCATAAGGGTAGTCGTTTATGGCTTCTCATCTCATACGTACCGTCTAATAAAGTACCATTGGTGGTACACGCCGTCCCATGAAGCAATCTTGTGCGGGCCACCGCTGGTACACGCCGCCTCATGAAGCAATCTTGTGCGAGCCACCGGTGGTACGCGATGAGATGACTAATTTTCGTATTTTCGTATGCTGTGTTTCAGGCCACAGAGATATACATACCAGGGAACTGTAGGGCAGACCAACTTGCAAGAGAAGGTACCGGTATGCCAGACATAAGTAATTTTATGGAGATACCTCTCGCAACTTGTAAGCTTCTTTTTAAGGATGCCCTAATCAGTTATGCAAATCAAAGATATATTAGCGTGAATACCTGTGAAATTGCTAGGCAAACATGGCCAAGGCTAAATCTACGTGTGCCCAAGAATATTGTAAAATTGAGTTGATTAGGACCTTAGTAGGGGCCCTCACAGGACATTGTGTCATAGGAAATTATGCAAGGAGATTAGGCGTCTACATGCATGATTTTTGTAGTAACTGCAGAAATGAGGAGGAGTGGAAACAATTCAACACCTTTTTTGCACATGCCCAGCTCCAGCCAAAAGCAGGAACTGATATTTAAGATCCTACTTCTTAATGAATATAGATAGTCTATAGGTTAAGATTTCAACAACCTTTTACGCTTTGTCAAAAGCTCAGGATGGTTCAATATGGAAAGGGAAATGTAGACCAGCTCCTGCAACTCACAACGGACCTATTTCGTGGTCTAATTGGCATCGTTGTCTCTATGTGCTCTTGTGGCTGCCAAACCTAACCTAAACCTAACCTGGCGATATCGCACAAAGAGAGCCGACCAGAAATAGGAAAGGTTACTCAAAAGAAGAAGTTACATTTTTGCAAATTTTTGAATGCAATGGATTATATTCTTATAACAAATTAATGGCAAAAATTAAGCATGAAAAATGTTGTGAATTATGTGAGCACAAGTAAATGTGTGAGTAATCATACTCACAGCATTGCTGATCTTAGGTGTCAAGTGGAAACTACTTGCGTTACAACCAGACAAATCTGGCCATCCTACAATCTGAAACAGACAAAAACCCTTATAAGTCTTTCGAAACACGAACTAAGGCATATAATATCTCTTATCACCGGCCACTGCCTTTTGGGCACTCACGCACGTCGGCTCGGGGTTCTTCAAAACGACCTGTGCAGATACTGCGAGGACGAAGATGAGGAAGTATCGAGCAGGCATTTGCTGTGCAGTTGTCCCGGTCTAGCCAGAAGTCGACTCGCTCTTCTAGGCTCTCCAACAATTGACAATCTTTCAGTACTCTCGGACCTGAAAATCGAATCTCTCATCAAATTCTCGAAACGACTTAATATCTTTGACCAAAATCTATAATAAAAATCTCGGTTAGGTGGGGAAATCATACAATATAATGAGCTTAAGGGCAACACAACGGACCCAACTTGTGGTATATGTGGTACTCCGATGCGGGGTCACCCTTAAACCAACCAACCAAGCATATTCATGCAGTTTTTCTTTGAAAGCTCATCAAAAAGTTTGTAAGCTTGTAAGTCTGTGTCCAAATATTTGTAAACAAACTTAGGATCAGCAATTTTTTTTTGAGTAGTTAGTAAAATTTCACACAGCCCTACATACATACGCAAATACATACACAAGAATACTGGAATGTAAAGTTTTTACATATATACCTGTGAGTAGAGATGCAACAGGAACTTTTAGTTAAATTTCCTACCTCACTGGATTACTCAACTAATCCCTTGAGTGCAATTTAATATATATTTGGAAAATCGTATACAAAATGATAATATTTTTAACGTTTTTAGTAGCCAAGAAAAATATTTTGTTCAGCAGTAAATGGACCAAATAAAAGCAATTAAAACAATAAAAAGGACTAGAGAAGATTTTTTTTAATAAAAACTAAAATTGACCAACGTAGCGGTGTTGTGCGCTGGCAATATCAACAGTGGGAAAGGATCTCGAAGCCTGTTGCGGCTATAAAACGTTGAATTGAACAAAATTGCAAGAGTTTCCCATCGCACTTGTGCCGTGAGAGACATTGCCGAGCCCTTAAGCTTAAGTACGAAAGAAAGCCTCGTAAAAACCAGCCGTCACTCGGAAGCAACATAAAAGAGTACAGCCATCCAATATATTCTGATACACGCACAGACATATCTGCCAATATTACTTCAAACAAAGGCCATAAAACAGTGGCCTACCATAAAATGGGTTGCTTGGGAGGCATATTTCCATTTATGAGCAACAGTTGCTACGAGTTTCACGCAATACTCGCATACTGGCGGTCAACTAAATAGACTCATTGCTTTGCGGTTGCGATTTCTCTGCTTAGAAAATTTGTTAATTGCTACTTTCGCTATAATTTCTAACCGCTTTTGGGTCAAACTGAGTAGACTTACGTGTAACGAGCAACTGCACTTTCCGCCATAGTAGGGATTTTCGGGTAGCTGATTGTGAATCGGAAATAAGACTTGAAAAATTCAACATGCAGACAAGTTTTTAAAAAATCTAACGAATTCGATTGATATTCGTTAGAGTTGCTCATTTTTAAATTTGGATTTGCACAAGACAATACTCTGAAGACGATTGAAAATAGGTATTGGCTGTCAAAAAGTAGAAAAAATGTTAGTGTAGGCTTTAAGGCGTTGAGACAGCTATGGTGCTGGACATCTAAAAATAACAACACTTGAAGATAAAATAATCGAGCAGGAACGTACGATAGGAAAGTGGCAAAATAGATGGGATCACTCCTCCAAAGGACGATGGACGTATAAATTGCTCCCTAAACTAGATGAATGGATAAGCAGAAAGCACGGCGAAATGGATAATCTAATCCAAATCCTCAGCGGTCATGGAGGCTATCTTGCGTACCTCCACCGTTTTAATCTAGCATTGAATGATTTCACTGCGCCAGATTTTATGAAGAGCGACTCGAGCTCACAAAAGTCCTCAGCATCGTCCCCACACCAAATGTGGCAAAATTGTAACGCAAATGCTGAACTTGAAAGAGAAATGGGAAGCAGTAAAACAGTTTGCAGCGAGGGTATTAATGAAACTGCGAAACTTAGAATGGGAGCGCAAAGCAGAAGAAAAGCGAATGCGACCGATATAGAATACCCAACAGATTCCCAGATGCGTCGCCCAAAGAAGTCATTTTGAAACAGATCCACTGCGGGGATGACTGGATTCACGAACAGACGACAACCTCGAACGCGTGAGGTAAAGCCTCAAGACGAACCCATACAGACGACAAGTCGATATCGAGTAACGATATTACAATTTTTCGATGCCCCAATGGTGACAAACCAATGGATGCTATCGATAGCGTGTAACGCCAACATGCAATTAAGAGAGAAACCTGGACGCGGGTACCTTGTGTGTCTAAAAGGCATAAAAAAGGCGGCTTCAACTTGATGACTTTTCAACTTTTAGCAGTCCCAGGTTGGAATCAGCTGAGAGGGGAGGAATGTTATAGGATTAGTGGGAGCCCCATACCACTGGTATGACGGAACCTTTGATGATGTTGCTGACATTTTCGATTTTAACTTTCCCTGAAAAAAAAGCTATGGTGCTGGTGGTGGTGGAGATGTTGTCTGAGTGACACAGCCCAGACCCATTTTGATACACCATTTGTGGCAACAACGCTTTTTATTAGTCGAACGACTAACTATGACTTTGAATTTGCCTATGTCGTCTACTTTTTTCTGCAAATTGAAGTTAACCGCCGCGAATTCCTCCAGTATTCTGTGCAGTAGAGCATACACAGTGCATTGGACAGTTACACAGCTAGTGAAAGATTGTTTCTTTAGATTCTTATTGATGGCAGCTTCTGCATCTATCATTGTACTTCCACTACATCTTCCTGACATGGTCTCCCAAAGGCCAGTGGCCGGTTATTGTTGTCGTAATTTTGAAATCTCTTTGCTTTCTTAACCACTCGTCAGTTCTGTATTTGTTGAAATTGGGCCACGTTTGTTTAGTTATTTTGCAATGGACTGATTCTGAAATAAGCGAGAAGATCTGCCTTTTGCGCACTCTTAGGGACAGCCTATTCCTACTGCTCCTATTTCTACTTCACTTTTAAGCAATCGCTGTCAGTACCGTTTCGTACAAACCTCTTCCTCTGGCTTAGATTTCTCAGCGAATTACAGCGAAACGTCGTCGAATTGGCCCGTTACGTCAAATCATTTGCCAAATTTATGGTCGCCGAAAAATCGTAACCGGTGACGAAGGCAGTGTGAGAATTTATTTATTTATTTATCTATTTTATCTATTGTCTGTCCCGTCTAAGCGTCAAGTAAGCCGTTATTCCTATTTGAGTACATTTTGAGATTATCAAATAAAATAAAATTGTTTTTCTCTTTTTTCGACTTAAGCGTGTAAGAAAGTGAAAGACGGTAGGAAAATTAAAGGAGGCAAAGAACGCTTCAAAGTTGGGAATATGCCAACGATTTTTCCAATCCCCGAAACATGCCAAATAGTCCATTTCCGGTATAGCCATCAGCACCTTCTTCGATTCAGCTTTTATCTCCTCAATCGACTCGAAATGCGTTCCCCGGAGTGGTCTCTTGAGCTTTGGGAATAGCCAGAAGTCACGTAAACGACGAATAACGCTCAAATAATATTCGTTATTAACAGTTTGGCCAGGTGGAAGGAATTCATAGTGCACCACACCACGAAATTCGAAAAAAACTGTCATCATGACCTTTATTTTTGAACGACTTTGACGTGCTCTTTTCGGTCTGGCCTCGCCTTTAGCACGATATTCGCTTGATTGGTCGGTTGTTTCAGGGTCGTAAGCATAAATCCAAGTCTCATCTTCCGTAATGATGCATTTGAGCTTGTCCTGATAGTCTGAAAACATTGTTTCACACACATCAACGCGACGACTTTTTTCCAAGAAATTGAGAGTTTTCGGTACCAAACAAGATTTGACTTTTTGTAGGCCCAAATGGTCTTTCAAAAAGGGTTCACAGATCCTTCTGATATTCCGATCATATCAGTAAGGTCTTTAACAGTCAACCGACGATTTTCGAGCACTAACTCCTTCACTTTATTGACGTGTTGGTCATCTGTTGACGTCGATGGTCGTCCGGAGCGCTCCAAGTCATCAACACGTTCTGGACCATCTTTGAAGTCTTTGTACCACTTATAAAAATTTTTCTGCGACATGGTCGAATCACCAAATGCCTTCGGCAACATGCTAAACGTTTCCGCAGCCGAAATTTCATTCCGCAAACAAAATTTTGATGGCACTTCTCTGCTCAATCAAATCAATCGTTTGGTAAACACAAGCGTAAATATATTACTGATAATGACATTCACATGAAAGTTGGCCCAGATGTTATTAACAGTGCTGCCAACTCATGAAAAAAATAACTAGAGCGAAATTTTAATCCCGCGAAGTTTGACAAATAAATTCACCTTACCCAGCAGCGCTAAAAATACGCTAAAAGAAGAGTTGTTTGTAGAATGGATAACAATAGAAATAAATATAAAAAAGGTTATACATTGTGTATTAGTACTTAAACCTTATAAAAAAATGTATTTTAATTTTTCTTTATACAACTTAGTACATAAAAAATCACGTGACCCGAGGTACCTATAATGAAAAAAAGTTGCTCCACGGTCTGCATCATTTCTTCTTGAAATGTTAATGGATCTGTTAAAAGTAAAAAAAAAGATCTTGTGAAATAAATTTGTACTTATAGTTTGTCCAGCCGAAATTGAAATTGGAAAAATTTTGCAATTTACGGCACCTCAATTAACGCGCCTCTTTGCTTATTTGATTTTTTTTTAATTGAATTTTTGTAATTATTAAAAAAGGAAACTATAATATAAGTAAATAATTGGGAATAGTAAAAGGTGTCTCTTTGGTTAAATATATATTTTTTTCTCAATCAAATATTAGAATTCACTTATTCACCCATTCAAATCGTTTCGTTCTCAAAAATATTATAAAAAATACAGCCGCTTGTTTTTTTTTCTTTCGCTGTTTCCATGTGGCTGTCAGTACGGAATAAAACAAGGCAAAGAAATTTTTTGTTTTCTACTTTCCCAATACTTGCTTTGACAATCAAACGCACGAAACATTGTTGTTGGTCTAGTGCCACCACCTTCAGTAAATGCGCCTTGATCTGCATGTATATGTTTGTATGTATATGTTCGTATACACGCGCCAAACACAAAACAAAACAAAAAAAAGAAAAGTTAACGGTTGCCAATGGCAGCAATTTATTGCTTAAAGCTCAATCTCGTCAATTTGGTGCGGCTTTTATGTGGAAAATACACTTTTCCGCACACGCACGCTTTCGGTTGTTCAAATCTGGGCTGTTCTCATACCCATAGAAAGATTAATCGTAATATGCGAGTATAATCAAACTCATAAAGGAAAAAAAATAAAAAAAAATTATAAAAATGTTCGAAAGAGGCGGAGATATTTGACTGTGAAAAATGCACCACCGAAATTTTGAGTATTGAATAAATTTCGTAATTATGATTCTATATCATTAAATCTACTTTATTGTTCCATAGACTCCTCTTCATCACAGCAAAACCTGCATGATCTTGCACCAGATAACTGTATTGTGCTAAAGTGTTTATTACAGGCAAAGTGACCTGTAAGTGCTCCACAGACTAATCTGAGGCCCTTTTACCTAGGGTTAGAGAAGATTTTGATCTGTTGGCATTGAAGTTGAAAAACTTTTTGTAGTGATTAAGTCCGCTTGTGCCGTTCCAGTGTTCTCTGATTTTAGTTTGGATAAATTTTTTGGCTTCCTGTTTAATCTTATTTCTGTTAAAGCCGAAAAATGAGGTTGGTCCTTGGTGCATAAAAGTCTGCCTTCCTATTTCCTTCGTGTCCCTCATGTCCTGATACCCAAATCAGGGAAACCTGATTAAGAGTCGCTTATTTGTTGAGTGCATTGTTACACTCTATTAGGACTTTTGACTTGAATGTGAAGCTTTCAAGGCTTTGAGAACCGATTGGCTATCCGAAAGTATTTTAATTTTTACCTTCTCGAACCCTCTTTTGGATATGATTTACATTATGGCGAAGAGCTCGGCATTGAAAATTGTGCCTGCATGCGCCAACAAAACGCACATTTTTGTTACATATGAAGCCGCTGAGTTTCAATATTTCTTGAATTGATGAAAAAATAAATATTATCCTTCAACCACGCAAATTCTTGACTCGTAAAATCTTCACTTATCCCCACTTATTGTCAAGTTCTTTGTTTACTACTCTGCTTATTTGAATAGGCCCATTTTTTGTGTTTACTAAACCAAGTCACTTTAATAAGCCACCTACGTTATTAAACAAGCCAATTAACAACCAAATGCTACCGTTTGGACTTTTACCTTTTGCATATAAAACCGAAAAAAACCAAGGTCAGCAAATTTCGAAAAGGAAGTGGGAAATTTTGAACAAACTCAAAAGTTAGACGAGTAAATAGAAGCATTGGTTTGCTGATGGACGGCAAGTTATTTTGCCACGCAATGCAAATAGCTGAACTAATTGGTTTTGGCGTGGTATTATTAGAATATTTTAATGTGTGATGAGAATTTCGGTTCGACAGTAGAGAAATCGCTTACTAGTAGTGATGGGATGCTGCAATTATTTTAAGAAATTCTTCTTATTTATAAAGGGGTTTTCAATAACAGGTGTTACAGGTGAATGAATTGCGCTATCGAAAGATGATTAACGATTTTTTAAGGCCGGAATTGGATGGTATTGATCTGGACAATGTTTATTTTCAACAAGACGTCGCTACGTGCCACGCAAGCAACGAAACCATTGATCTTTTACGGGAAAAGTTTGCGGACCGTGTTATCGCTCGAAGAGGTGATTACAATTGGCCATCGAGATCTTGTGATTTAACACCTTGTGACTTTATTCTTTGGGGCCACGTGAAAGAGAAGGTCTACGCCAACAGCCAACAGCCCAGGGTCGATTCAAGATCTCAAAGATGGAATTCGTGAGGCTATCGAGGACATAGGGCAGCCACTTTGCAATTCGGTTATGGAAAATTTCATGAAAAGGATTATGTCCTGTAAGCGTGGACGTGGTGGTCTTTCGTCTGATGTTATTTTCCACTATTAACGGCATATCTTCCTCTTTATAATGAAATAAACATCCGATCATTTATATTAAAAAATTGTATATTTCTTTGAATATCAAAATAACACCTCTTATTGGAAAACCCTTTATTATTATTCATAATATCATTAAAAAGTTGGAGGAGTGAATAACTCTTTTACTAAATAACAAAAAAAAATAATATTTTGAGTGTTGGTAATCTGTATTTTGACCCTTACGCGCTCCATTGCTTGTCACCGGATAGGGTGATCAATTTTTCGCCACCCTGCAGTTATAACTTTCCTTGTGCACTCGAAAGCATAGAGCCTCGACAAGACTCTTTCATCGTACACGGTTCTGGACTGTTGTTTTCACCCCGTTGACGGCATCTGTTAGCTCGAGCAACATAGACCTTCGCCAAGTGATCTTTCGCCGACCGCGACCTCTACTCCCTTGCGGGTTCCAGTGCAGTGCCATTTTCTTGATGCTATCTGTGGGTTTTCTAAGCGCGTGATCTATCCATCGACATTTTCTGCGTTTGATTTGTCATAGGATGGGTTCCTCATTCGTTGTTCTCCACAACGCGTCGTTTGGATTAAATAGATTAAAAACATGATACAATGTCTGGATAGACCTATAGATTTTGTTATTTGATGGCATTTCTTAATATTAACGTGAAGATATATGTCCATTTATTTTGATATATGTTCATTTACATTTACGTACAAATTATATAAATCCAATTTTCCTTTCCTTTTATTTTTTCCACAGAAATTTTCATAACAAACTTAAGGATTTAAAATACACCAGAACACGCGTTTCACGTACACCGGAAGAAAGGAAATAAAGTACATTGCGTAATTCTGTTGAGTGAAAAGCTGAATAAGGCAAAAAGATTGTGTAATTGAATTAAAAACCAAGGCTGATGGTAGTTTTTCTGGCCAGTAATAATTGAAAAAGAAAAAATCGACTCCCATGCAGCAAAGCTCTGCACGACGCACAGCAGCTCAATTAAAATAAATCGAAGCGAAATAATTGATGCAGACACATTTTACGACACAAGAGTGAGTCTCACAGTGCCGCAGACGCCAAGCTTATTTATCATTGCATTCATTGCATAAAAGCACAATTTGTAACACTCGAACACCCAAACACACAAAAGCACAAGCGAACAAGTGCAACGAAAACCATCCAATACCATCATCAACAACATCAAATAGAGCCGAAAAGTCGGGGGAGACAAGTGGTTGGTGTATTCAGCAGGAGCTGCAGCAACTGTTAAGCGGCGCAGTGGCAGCGAGTGGTCGTTTAAGCACAGCCGCGGCTATGCCAGGGTCTTGCCAGCGTCTCCGTTTGCCCTCCCTGACGGCGATGATGCGCGCCACACGCGCTTCTACCACCGACTATACCGCCTCGACGATACGCAAGGAGCAGCGGCGTGTCGTCATGATGGGCGCAGCACGTGTCGGCAAGACTTGCATCATTTCACAGTTCCTTTATGATAAATTTCAAACGCGTTACAAACAGACGGTGGAGGAATTGCATCGTGGCGAATATGAGCTGCCCGATGGCTCAGCATTAACGCTGGATATTTTAGACACATCCGGTTCGTATGAATTCCCAGCCATGCGCACCCTGTCGATATCAACAGCGGGCGCTTTCATACTGGTCTATGCTGTGGATGACAAGCAATCATGGTACGAGGTGGAACGACTAAGGAATCAGGTGAGTGAGTGATGAGCTGAAGTGAAAGCGAAGTAATTGTGCGGGCGTAGGTGTATAAATATTGAAGAAAATACATTTAATTTTAGTTTTCATTGCTTTTAATGTTGGGCAAATTTCCATTCCTCGCTGGATGAGCAAGCGTGAGCTGGCCTATTGTATTTGTACACTTAGGTCTAATGAGTAAGTGAATTTTTACTGATTTCCTTGGCGAGTTGGTAGCCAATTACCAGAGTATTTAATCTGACAATTTCTGGCCAAAAATAGCGCATCCACAAATCTTTGAATTTAAACGTTGAAATAGTTCGTCAAATATTTTTGAAGTGAAACTTCTTAGGCGTCAATGGACGAACGAGAATGGAGAGTAAAATTTCAAGGCCATGCAACGTTTTGAGCATTTTCGTTCCGTGAGAGAGAAAAAAGATATAACGTAGAGGAAAAGGAGAGAGAGAGAGCTATACCTTATATATATCTTAAATACACTTTAGGCTATTTTTCTTGAGTTTTTCCTTGTGACTGCTAATTTCTAGTGAGAAATAACACTGCCTACTTTTTGGCGCTTGTTTGGTGCCTACGTTTTGGCGTTATATCACCTTGGTACCTACTGTTTGGGGCATTTTTTGGTCCCAATATTTTTGGCGTTTTGTATGCCTACTCTTTGGCGCTTATTTCCGTTTCCTGACTAGTGCTTGTGCGTACTATAAAGAGCTATCCATTCCGGCGTCGGATTTATTGGTATTGCCTTACGGTAATTTGTGCCGTTGCTGCGGTCCTGGAATCGCTGCGTTTGTGCTGGTGATAAACGGTCGGAGTAGTGCGCGTTGTTGCCACGGTTTGCGTCCGGCGTTTACCTACACCGGTCGACCCTTCTCCGTTTTTTGTAAATTTTGCCTATTTGTATTCTCTGCAAATGTTGTGAATTTTTTCAGATATATATTCTTTCTTTCTCTCTCTCTCTCTAATTCTCTCTCGGGTCTCTCCCTCTTTCTTTGTCTGCCTTGAAAGTTTCACTTCTGTTTTGAGTACTACGCTATACGCACTTTTTATTTATTTCTAATTGATCAAGCCGATTTTCGCTTGGAAGATATATAAATATAAGTAAAGCTATAAAAACAAAAAAAAAGTTGAAAAAGTTACTGCTCAGAATGTAGCGAATCTGCAGGGTTTTAGTGCGCCAGCCCAGGGGCGCTACTGTGAGTTTCTTTAATGGACAGTGGACGTGTTATTTGTCCGATTTCCTTTAATCCATATCACACTTGTCATGACCAAAGCGCACTTTGTATGCCCAATTTAGTAGAGTTTGATAAAGCGGTTGAGAGCAGTCGTACGCCTAGAGTGAGAATTGTGGGTTGTAAATCTGTATATCAAACATTTTGTTTACTTTATTATAAATTTTAAATTTGAATTGGAAAAAATTTTCTGAGAATAAAATATTATATTTTTATCGGTGCGCAAACAAACAAAAAGTGTGAGAACAAAATGTTTGACACCAACTAAATATTCGCGTGAATTTAAGAAAAACGAAAACAAAAAAAAAAAATGAATCTAACTTATACGATGAACTGTCCGCTACTGCTTTGTAGATTTATTTGCAAGACTGAAAATGTCTTGCATTCATTATATGGAGAAAATGTGAAAAATCCTCTGGGAAAAAATTATCAAAAATCAACGAGCAAACTTTACTATTTTTGTTGATAGTCAAGCAGCGATCGAGGCACTGGCCTCAACGTGCATCAATTCAAGAAGCGTTAAAGTATGCAGGAGGTCGATCTCGCTTATCCAATAATACAACACCACACTTTGTTGAGTCCCCGGCTACTCTGGAGAGGAGGGCAATGAAAGATGAGTGTGCAGGGAAATGCTCTTAGCTTGACCTTCACCGAATGATAGATGACATAAGTATCCCTCTAAACGAACTATACCAGTACACTGCGATTGACTTAAGCGTAGTCGCAAAAACCAATAGAAGGTGGTCTCTGACTATTACAGAACAACAGGGTCTTCAAAGCGCTCTGGCGAAAACTAAATGTTAAAAGTATAAAACTTCTACTTGACTTTAATAGATCAACTACCAGTTTCCTCACAGGTGCACTATTGGCACCTCACAATGACTTCTGCAGGAGTTCTACGGATGAAGAACAAATTGAGTCGGTACAGCACCTCATCTCTAAATGTGCTGCACTTCGACGAAGTCGCGCCAAATATTATATATTGGCGATTATTTCTTCGAAGACCTGAGAAATTTGCGAAATGTCTCACTTGACGGACTAGTTATATATATATATATATAATTGACGCGTACACCCTTTTTGGGTGTTTGGCCGAGCTCCTCCGCCTATTTGTGGTGTGCGTCTTGATGGTGTTCCACAAATGGAGGGACCTACAGTTTCAAGCCGACTCCGAACGGCAGATATTTTTTTATTAGGAGCTTTTTCATGGCAGAAATACACTCGGAAGTTTGCCATTGCCTGCCGAGGGGCGACAGCTATTAGAAAAATGTTTTTCTTAATTTTGGTGTTTCACCGAGATTCGAACCTACGTTCTCTCTGTGAATTCCGAATGGTAGTCACGCACCAACCCATTCGGCTACGGCAAATATTATTACTCTAGTTTAAGATGATATTGAAATCTACACTGGCGGTTCTAAGATAGACTGTGGTGTGGGAGCTGGCTTCCATTCAGAGCCACTCAACCTATCACAGTCAATTCGACTTCCTGACTATGCCAGCGTGATCCAGCGAAACTAATTAGCGATCAGAGAAGCATGCAAATCACTAAAACTCTACAAGGAAGTTGATGTAAGAGTAGCTATCTTCTCAGACAGTCAAGGAGATATCTAGGCCTTAGACTCCAACTCCATTTCATTCAAACTAGTCTTACAGTGTAGAAAGGAGCTGGAATTGCTTAGTCATTGGCTTCATATCACTCTGATATGAGTTCCTGGTCATAGGAATATATGTAGAGGGTTATGGGATACGGACGAGCTAGCAAGAAAAGGTTCGACACTAGAGCACTAGCAGAGGCGGTGGCAGTCTCCATCCCACTCAATACAATAAAAGCATTCATTGCTTCACACTATCAGGCTTTAGCCGAAAGAAGATGGAAGGAATGAACTACATGCGTCACAACTAGAAAAACATGGCCGTCGTACGACATTTAGAGGACGAATCACCTGTTAGGATGTTCTCAACGAAACATTTCACGCATCACTGCAACCCTTACAGGTCATTGGAAAGTAGTGGATCGTGGAGCCAGACTTAAGCTCCCTTTCAATACCATCTGCCGAAGCTGTCAAGCGGAAGAGGTGATGAAGAGTCTGCGAGACAAGAATTGCTGCTAAACTTGGATCTCACAAAATGGATCTGGCTTAGAAGAAGGATCTGAATAAAAAAAAAACAAGACATCGTCGTCCTCGTGTGAGGTATTAAAACGGTGCTGGTCGCTAATTAGAATTATTTCAATAGAAATACTCAACCACTTCAACAACCACAACTAGTTTAAGATACCATAAGCCGAAGGCCCTGGCAGCCAGTACTTATTTCGTAAGGGGAATAATTATTAAGGGGGGGGGGGGGGGCGGGCCTGGTTTATGAGGTCTAAAAATTGCAACTCTTTGCAATTTTTTTTTTAAGGAAAAAATTGATTTAGCACTGCAAAGTTTTTTCTAACTTTTAATGAACATTGAAAAAGTATAAAAAATGTTTGTACTGGTTAAAATAAGTTGAAAAAAATGTTTAACATAGAAATTAGTAGAGCGCTGCAACGCTGGAGTTTCCAACTGGCGTACAAGATACAGCTCGTAATTATTATCTAAATCAAAAAATTCAAATGGATTTCTAATTGTCATGATTTTTTTTCTAGATGAACTAAGAAAACTGAGAGAAATTCCAAAATTTCAACTTTTTGGAGGTTTTAAAGAAAAAAATGCCTTTCTATAAAAAAAAATTCACTTCAACTTGGTATAAAAATCCTGAAAAATATTTTTTTATCTATTTTGTTAGTTCAAATAGAAGAGAATTTAATACTGAAGGGAACAAGCCATGATTCATTTCAAAAGGTTTATTAGTTTTTTGACGTGATAACGTCTTATAATTCGATTTAACAGGCTGCACGCACGAAAAAATGTGTCGTTACCTTGCTCATGTGTCGTTACCTTGCTCATTGCCGTTACCTTGAATGAACTGCAAGCGAAAGCGCGGAACGAACGACAAAGCAAACAAAGCAAACGAACGGCAACGTTCGACATCTTGCTCTCTCCTACTTAAGTGAGCGTATATGTTTATGTATATGCGCATATGTACATATATAAATTCACGTATTTGTATTTGCATATGCCTTCTTACTGATTATTATTAATTTGATTTACTTGAAGAATTTAAAATAAAACCAAGTTTGTTAATAATACCTGTTGTTTTAATGTTATTATTATTTTTTGACGTGATAACGTCTTATAATTCTATGTAGCCGGCTGCACGCACCAAAAAATGCGTCGTTACCTTGCTCATGCGTCGTTACCTTGCTTGAACAGCATGTTATGTTATGTTATGTTATGTTGTTATGTTATGTTATGTTATGTTATGTTATGTTATGTTATGTTATGTTATGTTATGTTATGTTATGTTATGTTATGTTATGTTATGTTATGTTATGTTATGTTATGTTATGTTATGTTATGTTATGTTATGTTATGTTATGTTATGTTATGTTAAAGTATATTATGTTATGTTAATGTTAACTCATTCTCTATATCCATACAAAATTTCTATCAAACAAATAAAATTAAAATTTTCTTTTGAAAAATGCAACCATTCAATCAGTATTTTCTTATGACGTTATCACGTTAAACTATCGTTAGTAAACCGACTTTACAGACAACCTCTTTTTTCATTCATGTACGCCAATTCAAAGAAATCATAAAAATAAAAAGTCGAGAAAAGAAGGCAAAGTTTATACTATAGCTGTCCGGTCACAGCGTAACTACCTAACGCTCGCCTACCTTTGGTTTTGTATCTACAGAAATATTGAGAATTATTCTCTGTTACTTTGTGTGAATATTCTGAAATATAATATATTAGGAATCGCTTAAAACGAAAAAAAAAAAATTATTTTTTTGACCTTATAAACCAGGCTCCCCCCTTAAAAACTGTTACTCTTTTAAATAAATAAAAATAAAAAAATTTCATACATTTGATTAGTGGTCAATATCCTTTTTTAATTTTAAAATTTCATGTGCTCTTTCTCTCTTCATGAGGTTTTTGTGCAAAGTAGGAATTTACCTGTACAACAAGCAATGTGAGGCTATGGCATAAGTGACCAGCCTTGCGCTGTCCGCAAAATTTGCGCTGCTTACAAAATTGAATGTTTTTACCAAATGAAAATTACTTATTGGTTTAATTTGTAGTGTTCGAAGTGTACTATTATGAAATGTGTGATAATTATTATGATTGATTTGTGTTGACCTCGACCTTACACATTTCTACCAATGTCAGTCGCTCAAATTCCATTGTAATTCAATATAATTTTACCTATAGGCCATGTGGATAGTAATTAAATAAAGGGTGTGGCATATATAAATACATACATCCATCCATCCATCCATCCATTCATATTATCTACTGAATCTGAATTGCATCACCTCAACTGTCTCGCATTCATCACCTTATTCTCTTTACTTTTCGCTCCAGATAATTGCGGCTCGTGGCCTCAAAGTGCCCATCGTCATTGTTGGTAACAAGGTGGACTTAAATGAAGCCGAACGACAGGTGCAGCAGGAAGTGACCGAAATGATTGTGTGCGAAGATTGGAAATGCGGCTACATCGAATGCTCGGCGAAAGACAATGTTGGCATTGTGGAGATCTTCAAAGAGTTGCTGGCACAAGCAAACATTCGCTACAATCTCAGTCCGGCTGTGAGGCGGCGCAGGCAGTCACTACCCTCCTACAGCAGTGCAGCAGCAGGTGCAGCACGCGCCAGCAAGAGCCCATCACACAAATACACATTGAAACGTCACTCATGCACCATGACATGAAGGGCATGAACGGATGTCATGGAAGCAAAGGTGATGAGAATTCCTTGAATACATATAAGGAGCTGCACTGATTTTATTTGAAAACAAAACAAGAAGAACAAGATAAAAACAAGCATAGGGCGGGTGTGAACAGGTGGTGTGTCAATACAGCTAAAGGTTGTGTCATTTATTTGCGGCGAGCTGTCAATGATCAAATGTTATTTAAGCGCGGGGCGAAGGTTGTGCACGTTGACGTATAGTACAGTCGAAGGCAAGAGCAGGTGGGCGCCATTGAGCGGTGTGGCAGGTGTCATTTGGAAGGCTGCTATCAACGTCTTTGGGTTTGTTTAGTGTATTTTCATTTCACCGCCGATGACGTTAACCGTAGCGCCGTCAATGTCAAGTAAATTTCTGTGACATCGTCAATACAAGCGCGCTTTTTTTTTTGTTTTTTATTTTTATTTTTGTTTTTGGTTTGTTTGATGTGGTTGCATTTGGATAAGGCTGTGTTGAGGTTAGAGGCAACGAGAAAATAATAAAAAAAAAAATTAATAATGAATGAAAAAATAATTCGTAGAACTGTAATATATGTCTTTGAAACTCACATAAAAAGCATAAAAAAACGCCAAAATTATGAAAGATAAACGAAAAACGCAGACAGTCAAAGTATTTTTCACAGAACTGATATTAATTTTTTATATATTTATTAGGTCAACAATTTTGGAGCAATTTAAGGACAAATACGGGCGGGTATTCGAAAGACGTAAATTTACGCATACATACACACATACATACATATTTAGTCAAGGAGTTGTCTAACCAAGTAAAGTTTAAAATTATCCCATTTTGATAGGATACGCGTTGGAGTATCGTTTTGTCGTACACTAAGCATACAATTTAGTAAATACGTGTGGACTTGAGTTTTTTATATATGAACATTTTTAATAGTCTATATTTAGGTTGGTTATAAATAGATTCGGCGCTGGTATTTGTAGTCACTTTAGCGTAATAAAAAAATGACTCTATTTACATTCAGTTGAACTTCTACAAGGAATTCGGCATCCGCTTTTGTGATGCCGGCAAAGCAAACAGTCAAGTGTTTGCGCCAGAGAGCCAGAGCCGAAATTGCGCGAAAAAGTTTATGAACTCTGCACCGTACATTACGTTTGGTTCATCCCACAGCGCCAGTTCTGCTTACCAAAAGTGGCCCACTGGGCGCATTATATCATAAACTCAACCTTCATATCAAGAAACGGGAGGTTCTTACCCATTGAAAGTTTAAGAATAGATTAAAGTCGTCTCGATCCTAAACCCCCTAATCATGCGCTTTACCAGATGAGATCATTTCACATAAATTTTGAATCCACCCGCTATCCTGAGGGAAACTTCGGAGGGAACCAGCTGATAGAATCGCGGAGAAATCGCGTTGTTCTTTACAATAGAAATTTACATATCGTAAACGATAAGTTGTCAAAAAATGTGTGTGAATGATGAGGAAGGATCGTAAACATATATTGGGTTGGGGAATAAGTTCGTAGCGTTTTTACCGAATGCTTTTATTTAAACAAAAAACAATAATTATATCAATAAGCTAATCAATTTTATATTCGCCGTTGCTGTTTACAACCTCTTCCCACCTCTCGACCAATTTGTTGATGCCGTTCCGCCAAAAATCGCCTGGTCTGGAATCAAAGCAGTTGCAGAGCCAGTTTTTAAGGACCTCTTTGATAGTGAAGGTAACGCCCTTCATATGGTTTGACAGTGAGCGGTAAAGACGGTAGTCAGTCGGTAGAAAGTCCGGAGATAGTACGGCGGATGCTGAAGGATCTCAAATTCGAGCTTTTGGAGTGCAGCTTTGATGACTTGTGCAACATGCGGCCTGGCGTTGTCTTGCAGGAGCATAGTTTGAGCATGTTGATCAGGTCTTTTCAGTCGAATAGCCTCATGGAGCCTCGTAGAGGCATCCTTTTTGAGCATTTCCCAGTGCACCATGACCTCCCAGTCCCACCGAAAACATATTATGATCCTCTTTGGATGAAGATCCGGCTTGACTCTCGGCTTTGGCGTATCTGCTGGAGCCACCCACTCCTTTTTTTGCTTTATTATTGACGAATAGGCACCATTTCTCATCCTCCATGATGATTCAGTAAAAAAAGCACTGTTTATGTCTGCGTGTTGCTCGATGGTCGGCTAGATGCTGAAAATCAGTTTGAAGGCGACCTTCTTTTTTTTTTCGTTGAGCTCATGAGCCACCCAGGCTACCAATTTTCGTTAAATCCCATTGAATTAAGGTGATTGAGAATCGTTTTATGACAGCAGTTCATTTTTTTCGCCAATTTACAGCTGGTTTGGCGACTGTTCTCCTTCAAAAGTGATTTGAGACGTCCTTCATCGAATTCAGAAGGCCTTCCGCTGCGGGACGTGTCATCGACATCAAAGTTGCCAGTTTGGAACTTCGCAAACCATTTCCGAGCTGTAGAGTCGCTTATGACATCTTCTCCATACACGTCGCAAATGTACCTGGCTGCGTTGGCGGCTTTTTGACCTCGCTGAAAAGTAAAGAAGAGGAGGTGTCGAAAATGTTGATTTGAGCCTCCTGGGGTTTTCATTTCTCAGCCTCAAAACTAAAATAAAATTAAATGTCTCAAAAATACAATTAACATAGTTTTGTAGAGCAGAAAGAGTTCCATCGAATGAATACTTACCTTTTGCCAAACAGCAAACAAATCATTGTAAAATAAAAGAAAATATAAAAACGCTATGAACTTATTCCCCAACCCAATACAATACTAGATTTGCCATAAGAAGTATGAAAGACAACAGGAATTTTCAAAAAGTGACATGAGAGCATTTTTTGATATTAAAAAAAGTTGAGATTTTCGACCCCACAAAATACATTTTTCTATATCAGCTTGAAGCAACAACATTGTTCTGTGCATTTGATGGCCAAAGCAAAGTATTGAGAAACTAGAAAACAAATAATGAATTCGCCTTGATTCGTTCTGAGCTGACAGCCACATGGACACGGCGAAAGAAAGAAAAAAAAACAACTCAGCTGATTTACCAACACCGCCTTTAATATATTCGCCTTGGCAAACGTCAGTTTTGTTTTTTATAACTGCAAATATTTTTAAATCATCAGCATTTAAAAGAAAATTAGCAAATGAGAAGCAATTGCTAATGTCGTTGATGAATAACAACACAAAGAGTAGCGGACCTCAAACACTTCCCCGAGGTACTCCAGAGCAGGCAATGAATGTTTCAGAGGATATACCATCACAACACCTTCCCGACTAGAAATTTTGGTAAGGCGGTGATTAGGCGCAAATAAGGTAGACCGCATTCCAAATTTGCGCCTCATAAGGCAGCCAAACTAGGCCCAAGTCCCGAAAGGTATCGCCACACATCTGCCTCATTAGGCGCAGGTTCGAAAAACCGAACTTCGGTAATACTCCGGATGCCCTTCTACAAATCAGTTAGGGATTCCAATTTATGCCTAAGTAAGACACTGCCACAAATTTTCGTGACCACAACCAAATTTGGTATTGTTTTGGCATGCCAATCTTTGCCTTGCCTAACGTGGGCCTGGTAAGGTAATAGTGAGGCGTGCCTCGGTAACGCCTGCCTAATTCGGGCCTAACTGATTCTTCGGCATGCCTCACTGTAATTCTAATCGGGTTCCGTATAAACAGGATTTCCACTATAGCAGGAAAGTAGAGTGAAATCCAAGTGAAGATGATTTATGTAATAAAAATTAATTATTCTAACAAAAATAACTCGTATAGAATCTTCTTCTTTATCGCAAAAGTCACAATCCGACGACAATTAGAAATGCAAAGTAAAACCAGATTCTTCTTCTCCACTTGGTTTTTCCAACACATTGGAGCGCACTTTCTTCCTCTGCCACCACTTTCGGGCATCGTATTGAATACTTTCGGAGCCGGTGCCTTTGTGGCCACTATGTCTAAGCCAAATACAGCAAATTGAGATAAGTGGCTCCGGTAACACGAGAATATTCTACTCTAAAATAAAGGACCAAAGATCAGAAAACATACTTAGACTAGACAAATGTAAAGATGGACAGGGTAACCTTATTTCAGAAGCAGGAAAAGTTCTCACAGAAGAGAAAAACTACTTTCAAGACCTTCTGAATAATAAAAACGATGACATTCATAGCAACATCACTCAATCTAACGCAATTCAATCGGTGGTTAGGTAGGTTAGGTTCGCCCGGTTGGCAATAAGCCACGCATAGACGTTTTGGTCCCTAGCGATACCAGAGGGAGTAAACGTCTGGTAGTACTGCACCATTTTTGTGCCAGTGCATAGAGAAGAGATTAGAGAGATTAGAAAAAAATCTGGCGCAATTTCGCTGTTTCATTTCAAACCTCCGGGTAGAAGTTGGACTGAATGTAAATACGGACATATCCACGCATACAAATAAGTAGTTTTAGATGTGTGAGTACACAATTTGTGTATACATTTTAGAAGGTAAGAAAATAATTGAAAACGTGCATATAGGAGGTGCAAAATTAATCAACGAATTCGTTTTTGAATACATTTTACTAAAAAAATTAATTTAAAATGATGAGCCTTTACGGCGTTAAATACAGTTATAAGGCCGAAAAAAGCGAATTTTCCAGAATTTTTTCTGAAAAAACTTTTAAATTTATGGATCTAAAAATTTGTGCACACACTATGTTATCTTTTAACTGTTTTTTAAGACTCCGTATTAGTACAAATATTTATTTGGAAAGGCGCTACAGCTGATCTCCGGGGGCTACTCTCAAAAAAGACGTTTTGCGGTGACCACTATATCTCTGAACTGGAGCCTCTGAAATTTCTGAAATTAAAAAACCAAACAGATTTCGTGAAAGCAATGTTAAATCTAGTAACTAATCGAAGAAATAAACAAAAAATTGTTTTTGACGAAAATTTCGGTCTTAAACTGTTTAAAAAAAATATATTTATCGGTGAGAAAAAATCTTCGATTAGTTACTAAAAATATATATTTGAAGCTCGTGTTTAAATTTGAGACTAATCGGTTAAATAATGTTGGTCACCGACTTTGAAAACACCGTTTTGAGCAAAACGCGTTTAAAGTTTGAAAAGCACCGAGTCTAAGTCTGAAACGCCTTTTCAAATTTGCGTGCAACTTCGAAAATATTTACCGGAACGATATTAAACTTTCTGTGTGTATTCTTAAATATGTGCAAATTAAGAAAATAAAATAAAAACAAAATTAAGTGGTTGAAAATTCCAACGGTATATAACTCCTTACGCGCTGCATTACTTGTCCGTTTGTATACGGCAGCGGCCTGCTTCACAAGTGTGAAATATAATTGAAGCACGACGTCATTAACAAAAATTATAAATCTTCCGATAGGATGATTAATTTTGCGCCACCTTATATATGCACGGCATACTCCTAGATGAGTAATATAAAAAAAAATTGTTTAATAAGCATGAAAAGGAAGCGAATCCAATTTACAAATTTAATTTTTCACAAACTGAAACCATTTAATTCGTCAAACCAAGGCGCATTTATTAAAGGTAGTGACACTAGACCAACAACAATGCTTTGTGCGTCTGATGCGATGCACAATGTTTTGTGACGCAACCTAAAACTGGTTACAAAGTTCACACAAATTTGAGGTATGCGTCACATGAAAGTCCAGCTTTAGGTCGCGTCGGTATAACAGTTTTTTTTCATACGATTTTGTATTGCTTTCTAAGCTCTGAACACTTTTAAATAATTAGAATAAGGTTTTTTTATTATTTGTTATTTAGTGTCCACTTTGTGGATCAAAAGGCTACATACATATATGGGACAATGGGTGCCGCTTAATATTCCAGTTTGGGGGGAAATAAATCCATTATTTTTGCGGGAGTTTTTTTTTTTTTAATTTAATATTTATTTTATTTAGTATTAATTTTTTGTTTTTTTAATTCCTTCATAAATTATACTATATTATTTATTCTCATTTAACTACTTTTTATTCATAATGTAAAAATTATTTGTAACTTTAAGCGCAAAGTTCAATTTTAATTGTAATTTTCATATCTAACCACAGAAAATTAAAAAAAAAGTATTTGAAAAATTTAGGTGTTTGGTGAGTTGAAGTCATTGAACCCATAAATAAGATAAATTCCAAACGTTTTTATTTTGACTATTTAATTAAGTTATTTTTTTTTTTCAATATTAATTTTAATTTTAATTCCACTCTTTATAAACAGAAAATGTAAAGAAAAGTATATCAAAAATGAAAGTATTTGAGGTCGTGAATAATCAACCCATAAATGAGAAAAATTCCCAACGCTTTTATTTCGACTATTTTCTTCATTAATTGATTGCCATTTTTATTTAACGAGATGCAGTGAAAATGCAAACAAATCCTTGGAATGCATTACTCGAGATGATAGTTTACGCAGGCATAAGGCAATAATGTAGAATAAAGTTTTGGAAACAACTGCATTACAACAATAAAACGCTATCATATGGAGATGTAGAATTTTGAGGTTTCTATCAAATGCAGAAAGAAAAACAAATTTTCATTTACAAAGAAAATTTTTGGTAAGCTAATTGTGCAAATATTTCATGCCCAGAGCTTAAGGTATTTTTAGAAAAGCATTTTTGAACATCAAAAATATTTACAGAAACTATTAAAGTAATTAACACAAAAATTTATAAATGTATTTGCATTTAAATGTATTAGAAAACAAACGCACAGTTGTGTGTACGTACCGATGTGCATGCGAAATAAAATAAAATAAAATGTTATTATTATAATATTATGTCAATAATCCATTAACGTACAGTTTTATATGCAGTTTTAGTATTACTTATTTAATAGAGATTGAACGAATCGAACAAATAAATGTAGCTGCATAGAGAGGCATAGATTAAAGCAGCTGATATAAACACATACATACACAGATATATCTACATATGCATATGCAAGAGAAACTTTCAATAGTGTCATGTAATTTTGAGCGCTCGACATTCGCTTGCGAATTCTGCAATGGCATTTTTGTGAGCGAAGTTGAAAAGCAGCGTCAAATCGCTCAGGCGTACCTATCGAAATATTACACCAAACAGCATATGGAAAACATACATATATATGTACATATAACTCAGCTGTCTAAAATAAAAAATAAATGTTTAATCTCAGCGCATCAAGCTGAATAATACCTACAATACATTATTACATATTTACAATCACAAAGAAGTACACAGAAGTAAAGCCTCAATCAAATAGTGAAGCGCAGGTGTCAAAAGCCTGCATTTGTATTGAAGAAATTTTACAAACAGCAAGACAATTAAAATTATGCCAACATATGAAAATACGCGTACCAATGCAGATGTAAGAACGTAAATATTAGAAATATATCCTGAAGAAAAAAATTTGAGCAGTTTTCTAAGGAACTGGTTTCGTTTCACGCGTTTTGTGCTTATTTCTGAACTAGTGGAAAATGGTTAGAAAATGGGTCAGTTGGTGTTTGTGGACGCATTTTCTAAAGTACTAGTTTCGTTAAATGCGTTTAGTGACTAGTTCTTGACTAGTGGAAAATGGTTGGAAAATGGGTCAGTTGGTGTTTGAGTATGCGTTTTCTGAAGAACTAAATTCATTTCACGCGTTTTGTGACTAGTTCTGAACTAATAGAAAATGGTTAGAGAAAAATGGTGTTAGAGTACGCGCTTTCTAAGGAACTACTTTCGTTTCACGCATTTTGTAACTACGTTTGAACTAGGGGAAAATGGTTAAAGAATGGGTCACTTGGTGTTTGAGTACGCGCTTTCTAAAGAACTAGTTTCGCTAAACGCATTTTGTGACTAGTTCTGAACTAGTGGAAAACGGTTAGAAAAAGGGTCAGTTGGTGATTGAGTATGCATTTTCCAAAGAACTGGTTTTGATTCACGCGTTTTGTGTCTAGTTCTGAACTAGTGAAAAAGGGGTAGAAATGGGTCAGGTTGTATTTGAGTATGCGGGTTCTAAAGCACTAGTTTCGTTTCATGCGTTTTGTTACTAGTTCTGAACTAGTGGAAAATGGTTAGAGAATGTACCAGTTTTTGTTTGAGTTTGCGTTGGCAGCGGCGACACCAATATGGTATTGCTTGTGAGCGTTTCCACGTCAAGTGATCCAAGCATATTATGCTTTGTAGTAAATTTCTCAGAAAATTTGTGTATTTGTGGGCTTGAATGTAATCAGCTAAATAAGTCAACCCTCTACCACAAAATTGGAAAGTTTGCACATTTATGTTTTTCGCATAAGGAAGGCGGTATATACGGTGGGTCATAAAGATAACCAGTGACTTGCGGTTCAGTGCCAGTTTTAAACTACTTTGATTTTCTGCAGGGTATTTTCTACATGGGAGAGCAACTTTGAATTTGTATTTGTAGCAAACTTTTACAAAGAAGATTTCCCGCAAAGTTTTAAGAAACGCGTCATAGTGCGGAGAAAGTCACAGAAATTTGATGCTCAAAAGTTTTGCGCCGCATTGGATGAGTCAGAGAATGTGAAAATCATTGCAGGTTGTTGTTACAAAGTTTGATTCATATTTATTAAGAAAAAAATAGCAGCATATTTGCTATTTTAGAAAAAAACGAGCCAGTGCAATTTTATAAATTGCTTGAAAAGTTGTTGTTTGTAAAAATATTTACTGAAAAAGTTGGAAATTATGAAAGTAAAGTAGTTTTGGAAGTCTTATTGATACTTGCAAAAGAGTTGAAATAAGTGCAGATATGGGAAAGAAGTAAAAAAATGCAGAATTAAGAAATAAATTTATAAGCAAATGCTCAAAAGCCATTTTTATATTTATTGAATGAAATGAAATCAAATGGTTTAAGAGAAATTAACAATACGTATTTGCTTTTTGTAAGAAAACTCCAATAATACAATAATTGAGATAAACAGAATTTATTGTGTATGAAATTTATAAAAAAGAAAACTATTTATGAGGCGTATTGCGTTGTAATAAATGTGCAAAAAAAAATAATTAAATATAAAGCCAAGTCTTTTAATGCTAAACCCTGAGGAATAGCTTTACGTTACGGATGACGCAGGTAAAGTATTAATTTATATGTTGTTGCTGCTGAATCTAAGTAAACATAGACCAGGGCTCAAATCGGCACAAACTCGTCGTAGATGAAAAATTGATAATTCGTATTACGGCTGCACCTCACAGGTCGGGATATTATCACATGCGTGATCGCATTAGGTTAGGCTATGGTGGTAGTCGGCCTGTACTATCAACTCACTTACACCTTTTTTTGTTGTTTTTGTCAGGACAGACTAGCAAGTGCAGCACTCATACACAATTAAATCCATTGTACTGCATTCGGATTCCCTTTATAATTTTCTTTAAATCCACCCGACCTTCGAATAAATCTGATTCTTGTGTTTTATGGTGACAAGGAGCCAAGGTAGTCGCTTCTTAACACATCGGTGCCAAAGACCTTAAGCCTGATTCGAGCGAAGGTGGGGCAGTCGCACAGAAAGTGGTCCGCCGTCTCGTTCTCCTCTCCACATGCTGGCTAGAGTGCACTGTCTGAGATGCCCACATTTTCCATGTGCTTTGTCCAAAGAAAGTGGCCCGTCATCAGTCCAACCAGCCTCCTACCAGTTTCCTCTGCTTAGTGACAGGCGGAATTGCGACAGTCGGTCGGACATGACAGGTAACATTAGTTTTGTCCATCTGTCAGCCTGCCAAGCTTGCTTGTGGGTTAGAGTGACCCGTTTGCTAACCGTGGCTTTGATGGCTGCAGAAAAGAGTGGCAGAATGGACTTCGGGCCAAAAAAGTTGGCCTTAGAGCCCATACTAAAACCTTACAGTCCAATTGTGATACCATTGTGCGATACGGGAACCTCATTTATTTTGTCTTTGAGAAACCATTTTGTGGCATTTGTGAAGCGCAGGATTTGTGCCATCTCCTCGCCGGACAGTTCCGCAAGAGAAAAATATTTACCTAGAAAATCTGCTTCGATTTTAGCTAAGACTGGACAATTACAAATGAAGTGCTAAACTGTTTCTCTGTGCCCGGAAAGCAAATAAAGTTGACGTCTTCCTTTCGTTGCTTGTATGCTCAGTATAGCCAAATTTATTGAGAATATATTCCGTTGGGGAATAAGTTCGTAGCGTTTTTACCGAATGCTTTTAGTTAAACAAAAAACATCAATTATATGAATAAGTTAATCAATTTTATATTCGCCGTTGCTGTTTATAACCAACCTCTTCCCACCTCTCGACCAATTTGTTGATGCCGTTCCGCAAAAATCGCCTGGTCTGGTGTCAAAGAAGTTGTTGAGCCAGTTTTTAAAAACCTCTCTGTTATCGAAGGTAATGCCCTCTATATGGTTTGACAGGGAGCGGAAAAGATGGTAATCGGTCGGTGCACGGTCCGGAGAATACGGCGAACGCTGAAGGATCTGACATTTGAGCTCTTGGAGTGCGATTTAATGACTTGTGCAACATGTGGCCTGGCGTTGTCGCGAAGGAGTATACTTCTAGTTTGACCATGTCGATCGGGGTTTTTAGTCGAATAGTAGAATAGCCTCATTAACGCGGTGTAGCTGGGCAATATAGAGCTCCTTGTTGACCGTGGTGTGCTTTTCGAGCAGGTCCCAATGCACCATGCCCTCCCTGTACCACCAAACCCATATCAGGATCTTCTTTGGATGAAGATCCGACTTGACTCTCGGCTTTGGCGTATCTGCTGGAGCCACCCACTCCTCTCTTTGCTTTTTACTGCATTGACGTAAAGGCACTATTTCTCATATCCCGTGACGATTCGGTACAAAAAGCGCTGTTTATGACCGCGTGTTGCTCGATGGTCGGCGAGATGCTGAGAAACAATTTGATGGCGACTTTCTTTGTTTTGTTTCTTTGAGCTCGAGAGGCAACCAGACTCCAAATATTTCGGTAAATCTCATTGAATGAAGGTAACGGAGAATCGTTTTAAGAACACAGTTCATTTTTTTTCGCCAATTCACGACTGGTGTGACAACTTTTCTCCTTCAAAAGTGATTTGAGACGTTCTTTATCGAATTCAGAAGGTCTTCCACTGCGGGACGTGTCATCGACATCAAAGTTGCCATTTTTCAACTTCGCAAACCGTTTCCGTGCTGTAGATTCGCGTATGACCTCTTCTCCGTACACGTCGCAAATGTTTCGGGCTACTTCGGCAGCTTTTCGACTTCAATGAAAAGCAAAGAAGGGGAGGTGTCGCAAATGTTGTTTTTTGTCTCCTGGGTATTCCATTTCTAAGCCTCAAAAAGAATAAAAAATTAATTAATTCAGAAGTGCAATTAACATAGTTTTGTAGAGCAGAGGAGTTCTATCGAATGAATACTTCCTTTTTTGCCAAACAGCAAACAAATCATTGTAAAATAAAAGAAACTATAAAAATGCTACGAACTTTTTCCCCAACCTAATATTTTATGTGTGAATGCGAAAATTGGTAATGATCAAATAGTCTGTAAGGAACTAGATTTGATCGATTCGATAAATAAAAATTTTAAATATAAAAGGTGGCGCAAAACTAATTATCCAGTTTTTTGAATAAATTTTTTGCTAAATAAAAAGAAAATGTTTTTGAGTTATGGGCATAATTTAGATGAAAATTTTATAAACCTGGTTAGTTCTTCGATTTTATTTTTATTCAATAACATACATACATACAAACAGTAGTGAAAACTCTTTTTAGCGCTATGCATTTTTTATTGAATTGTAAATTTCCAAGTGTTAAAACATAAAATTAAATAAATTACATTAAGGCCACGTGAAATGCGTATTATAATTAAAAAAAAAGATATAACATACAAAAATTGCATTTGATTTTTATACTGTCAACAAGTGTTTGGCCTCCTCGCCTCCATTACTCTGCCGCCAGTTTATGTAGCAGCTGCGCCATCTCCGCCAGGCGTTCTTCAATATTCCTCAACCTTCGATCCGTATTCTCAACGCGCATTTTGTCATGCTGGGCCGTTGCCGTGCGTTCGATCACTGCTATCGCCAGCTTCACTGTGCGACTATCCATTTCCGAGCACTTGCCCGTAATGCAGGTGCAGCAGCAGGGTAAGAATGAGACGGGCGCATCGAGCAGCTTCTTCTCGTGATCAGCATCCTCTTCGGTCAATGGTAGGAATGTTGATTTCGAGTTGCGCACCCCATTTGTACGCGACAGATCATTTTGCAATTCCACAGCTCCATTGCTCCTGGGCACACCGACCAGTACTTTGTTGTTATCATTCGGCAGAATAGCAATTTGTCGGCCAACAATATAATTGGAATCCAGATTCATCAGACGACGACATATGGTGCGAAACGGCTCATGTGTTACGATGAAACTGGCGTGTCCGGAGCGTCCTGTGAGGACTTGTTCGTAGCGCGTGAGCAGAATGGTGCGACAAATGGAGCCGTTCAGTTCGGCTTGTGCTTTAATGGCCTGCGGGTGGAGAAGAAAAAGAAAGACAGACAAAATTATTAAAGTTTTTGCAACGGAAGATTTATAATTTTTGCAAATGGCCTCATACGTCAATCACGCTTGACACTTGTGACCCCAGCTCTCCACTGGGGTAAGCAAACACAAAAGCTATGGAGCGCTGTACGGTCCAGATAAAGATTTCCATCAAAAGATTGAAAAACAAAATTGGATGTTTTATTATTTCTTTTTAAAGAAGTAAGCTGCGGAAATGTTGAAGGGTAAGTTTTATGTTTCAGATCGAAGTTCAATCAAATAAATTTTCAAAATTTCTTCGGTAAATTATTCGGTATTAAATATTATTTATGAAATATGATTTCTTTGGGGCCATGACGCATGCATGCGCTCTTTCAAACACATTTTGCTCTATTCCTTTCCGATTTCCAATTCTTGCGCACGGCATCGAGGACAAGCATCGGCACCTTTAGCGACAATCCGCCTGATTGCATCAATGCTTTCATGGGCGAAGGAGCTTGCAGCCTGCTTTCAAGAGCAAGAGAGGCAGATAAGAGAGCGAGACATGAATGAGAATATAAAAGAGAGGGATATGTGTGTGAGCTACCTACAAGGTGAAGTGCAAAATAAACAAGACTGACGTCATAAAAATATTTCTGATGGCGCCATCCTTTTAATGAGTTAGTGCGTTGGAAGTTACATCCCGAGCTGACCAGTGAAAGCTTGGTGACATTCGGATTAGTGGAAGCGAAGTTATTGCGTCTAAAGTGTCAGTAAGTTTGTGTCATCGGTACAAAGATGAGTTTCGTACAAAGAGCTAATATCAAGTTTCGTTTTAAAATCGGTAAAACGTTTACCGAAACATTTGAATTGATGAATAGAGTTTATGGAGTTGATTGTCTATCTTCTGCCAGAGTTCATGAGTGGTTTACACGTTCCAGAGATGGTTGTGAGGACATAAGTGACAATAAACATACGGGCCGCCGCCTAGAATCAGTAATGACCGAAAACGCCATCGAAATTGTTCGTTAATTTAGAAAAAATGAACCGAAATCATCGTTGAAATTCATGGAATCGGAGTTGAATATCTCCAAAACATCGATTTATCGCATTTTAACTGATCATTTGGACTTACGAAAAGTCTGTGCACGTTTCATTCCGCACAACTTAACTGAGGGCCAAAAATTGCTCAGAATTCAACATTCGAAAGACGTCATTAAATAGGCGAGAAAATACGAGAACTTCCCTTACAACGTTGTAACTGGTGATGAAACGTGGTGCTTCCAGATGCACCTGAAACTAAGCGTCAAAGTGCCGAATGGGCAGCCTCAGACGAGCCACCACCCAAAAAAGCGCGTTTGAAGAAATGAAAAATCTGGTCGATGCTCATTTGTTTTTACGATTCCAAGGGATTTGTCCAGAAGGAGTTCCTGCCAACGGACCAAACTGTCAATGCAATTTTCTATCTTGGCGTTTTGAAGCGAATTCGCCCTGAATACCGCGAAGGAGGAATGTGGCGATTAATGCATGATAATCCACCATTTCATCGATCCACTCTTGGAACTGATTTTTTGACTAGAAATCGCATTTTAACCATCAATCTCTCACCGTGTTCGCCTGATGTGGCTCCCTGTGACTTCTACCTATTCGAAAAGTTGCTTTGCGCCATGAAAGGAAAACGTTTTGCGTCCGTAGAGGCCATCCAAAAGGCCTGTACCAACATCCTGAAGGAAATTTCGATCAATGACCGGAAGCACTCTTTCGAAAAGCTTTTAGATCGCGCAAAACAGTGTATCGAGGCCAGAGGGAACTGTTTTGAATAGATAAACTCGAAGTTATCAGAACAAAGCTCCTGTAAATTCTAATTTAGTTCAGTCTTGTTTATTTTGAACTTTACTGTACTAGTTACGTGGATATTTGCCGAACTCAGAGATTCCCCATACAATTTGTAGGCACACATTGCGTTAGCCAGTTGTTACATAATCCTCAAGAAAGTTGGAGCAATCAGAGGAGGCCAAGGAAACTACAACTCCTCAATGGAGAGAATAATGAGGTGACGCTTATTATGCCTTCGTTACTTTACTCTCCACAAATTTTACAATATCAGCTGATTTTCGTGACGTCATCATAGTCCAAGTGTGATCAGCGTGACCAGATTACAATTTTCGTAACTTAATTTAGCATTTTTTTGTGCCCCAGCCTCGGACATTTTTCTATCCTCTTCCGATTTTAGTTTCAAGTTATTCATTGTTAAGTGAACAACGACTATACTATACTTGACCGCCTTTTACTCACCTGTGTGTCACTAACGGCCAGGCCATTGAGCAAATTGAACAGCACAATCGACATGAATACCACGAACATCAAGAAAATCAAATAGCTGTAGAGAGTGTCGAACTCAATATCACCAGCATCGAACTCTCCGGTTAGCATCACAATCGTTTTGATGACGGCCGTGAAGGGGTTGGCAAACTTATTGAATTCACCACCATAGTTCGCTGCATCTGCACCGTTCGCCCCCTCACTTCCTTCCGATGGTTTGCCGAACAGAATGTAGAAGCACAAACTGAATGTGATGACAAAGATCGAATAGAGCGCAAAACTCTTGATGAAGCTCTTCGACACGGCGCGCAGCATTAGCATGTGCGTAGATATGGAGAGTACGGGCAGTGAGCCGACCAGCAGGCAAAGTTCCAAAGCTACGAGTAATATCGTAAAAACTGCGATTACGCGTTGCGTTTCGCGCGTGTAACTCGGCTCGGTACAGGTCATTATGGAGAGTATGATGAGTGCAACTTCCATGTAATTGGTGGGTGAGCGGAAATATTTTAGTGGCGCCAAAACAAACTGAGTTATCTCGCGCAAGAGCAGATAAATAATACCGATCCAGGAGAAGAGGCCGAACAATACAGTAATGGCTTCGTGTTCACTCTCACGGAATTTGAGGATCGTGTGCGTGATTATGCTTAGGGCGAAGAAGAAGTAGAGCAGAAAGTTGATGTAGAAAATGACGGAGAGTCGATGCCATTTGAGGAACAGAAAGCTGGTGATTAATGGATGCTGAAGTAGATGACGGTGCTCCTTTGACTCGGCTATAAATGCGATAGGTGGCATCTCTTCACGGAAATTTTGTGCACGCAACTTCTTGGCATGACTTGAGGACGGATGCGGTATGAGATTTTTGAAATTGATTAGTATTTCAAAGTCATTATCACCGGGCTTGCGGCCATTTGTGCTGATGCAACTATCGAAATGTTCCTCCAGCACTTCGGGGTGCATGCCGTCGATCGGTAGATCGGAAAATGCGCTACGCATACCAATATAGGCGCCATGACGTAGTAGTTCTTGTATAACCAAACGATTGCGATACTTGACGGCATAGTGAAGCGGCGTGGAACCGCTGGGATCGGATTCATTGACATCGATGCGTTCCGAATTTAAAAGTATGTAAAAACATTTCTGGAAGTTGACAAAATCATACAAAGGCTCGTCACCCAAGTGACCGATTACAGTTATTAATAATTGATCCTGTCGGCGTAATTTTAGATTTTCAAGCGCCAGCAGCGCTTTGAGTGCACGCCAATTACCCCAAATGGTGGCAATGTGTATGGGTGTTTGGCCATCTTTGACGCCGTTAATATTGACATCGTGGTTCAAAAGCGTATCGAATGCTTCGTGTGCGCCTCGCTTAATCGACTCCATGAACAGTTGCAGCTTTTGCTCTTCATTCTCATTATTGCCCCTTTCTGAAGTGCTACGCTCATACAACTGGAACTGCTGCACGAACTTCTCTTCATCGCTGTTGCGTAAATGCGAAATCAGCTTATCAAAGCTCACTTCGGCGACACTCGTTTGCGGCGGTGGTAACAGCACTTCGGGGAAATCGCGACGCAGCAATTCGCGTACCTCACCATCACGAAAACTATCCACGTCTAAGTCTTGCAACGAGGTGAAAAGCTGAACGAGATCGCGCTTCGTCTGCGCATCGATCTTACGATTCTTCAAAACATAATTGAGTGGTGTCATTTCGCGGTCGTCGGGTTTGTTGGGCGAGGCGCCGTAATCAAGCAGCAATTTAATGCAAGCGCTAACATCGCTCTGATTGTCGGCAGTCAAATTTTTGGCGAGTGCATTGAGTGGCGTAAGTTTTGCATAGGGTCGGTCCACTTCTATGCCTTTATTACACAAGAGTACGGTTAGGATTACTGGGTCACGCGAATCGGCTGCGAAACTGATGGCTGATTTTTTCCAGTGTTGATTCAACTGAAATGGGGAAAAGAAGCAAACGTTTAAATGATGAATTGAAAGTAGAATTAAATAAACCTGATGCGAAATGGACCGCGCTGTTAGTTCTGCCTTGTCCAAACTGGATTGAGAAACAAACCGAATGGGTCTGGTGATGAACGAGGACAACACGAAATATCTCCTGTCTTCAAACAAACAGTCGGCGTACTCACGTTTGCGAAAGACTTCGTTTATTTAGGAACCAGCATCAACACCGATAACAATGTCAGCCTTGAAATCGAACGGAAATTCCTCTTGCCAACAAGTGCTACTTTGGACTGAGTAGGCGCCGCCGTAGCCGAATGGCTTGGTGCGTGACTGGCATTCGGAAGTGCGTAGGTTTGAATCTCCGTGAATGAATATCAAATAATAGAAAACGTTTTTTCCTAATAGCAGTCGCCCCTCGGCAGGCAATGGCAAACTTCTGAGTGCATTTTTACCATGAAAAAGCTCCTTATGAAAAGATGTCTGCTGTTCGGAGTTGGCTTAAAATTGTAGGTCCCTCCATTAGTGGAACAAGATCAAGACGCACACCACAAATAGAAGGAAGAGCTCGTTCAAACACCTAACGGTAGTGTACGCGCCAATTTTATTTTTTTTTTTTTCAAATAGGCAGTTGAGTAGTAAAGTCATCTCTCGGCGAACTAAACTAACTTTCTACAAGGCTCTCATCATGCCCGTTCTAACGTATGGTGCAGAAGCTTGGACGGTGAAAACATCCGATGAGGAGCCCCTTGGGGTGTTTGAGAGAAAGATTATGCGGTAGATTTTTAGACCTTTGCATGATGAGCACGGTAAGTCTCGTAGGCTTTGGAACAATGAGCTGTATGAGCTTTACTACGGCATAGACATAGCGCAGCACATAAAGATCCAGCGGCTTCGTTGACTGGGTCATGTCGTCCGAATGGATACAAACACTCTGGCTCTGAAAGTATTCGACGCGCTGCCAGTTGGTGGTAGCAGAAAGGGTAAGAGGAAGACCTCCCCTGCGTGGGCAAGATCAGATAGAGAAGGACTTGGCTTCACTTGGTGTGTCCAACTGTCGCTGGTTAGCACGAGAAAGGAACGACTAGCGCGCTTTGTTAACCACGTAACCGGTTAACGCGCCAATCGAGAAAAATAATACGTTTATTCGTTCATTTAATAAATCGCACTGTATTGGTTAGACGAAGAAATGAGCTTGAGTATCCATAAGTTTTTTGTTTGGCGAAAGAACCTTAAGATTTACGTTTCATGGGGAAGAAAGACAGAACTAAACACTTTGCTTACATCTACTAATTTTTGTCAAACCTCCAGAATTATGTCACTTTGTACTTGAACTTCACATCACTCACATGATTTGGACTGCAGCCACGCCTCAAACACTCCTCGACAAAAGCAGCACGTCCATGTGTCTTGAGGGCCAGTTCATACACGCTCATGTGTTTGTCATCGGCTGTTGTTGGGTTGGCGCCCTTATCGAGCGCAATACGAAAGTCGCTTATGTTGTTGTTGGCAAAGGCGGCACCCAGCTCACTCTGAAAAACATAGGTGTTGGCGATTATTCTGTGATTGTACTTTGTAATCGATCATGTGTCAATTACCTGTGGGTCATCTAAACCGCAATTGGTTATACTAATCGAACTGTATGGCTTATTGGACATTTTGCTTTGTGCTTTGCGTCTCGGGTGGCACTTGCTTTGATTCCCACAAGTTTTCAGCTGTCAGCACAATGTTACTCGCAATCTGGAATGGTAAGCGGATTAGGCACAGTGTGAGATCATTGAACAGCATTGATAAAGGTATTTTGCTTGTCATTTACTAATATTAAATTGCTTCCATGGCAAAATAATGTAATGCCACTCTGACACAGATTAAATCTATAGCACGTACATATGTCTGTATACTCATTTTTTTTTTGTTTATTTCAAATCATTTATTTTTGTTATTATACGCTTTAATTACTACATTAAAATGAAATAGAAAATAATAAAAAATGGTGTTTCTATAAACTATAGTCGTTGGAAGAAATATGTTCGCCGTAATGGAGATTATAATTTGATATGTAAATTTTCAACTTCACAAAAAACAAAAAACAAACAAGTTTTTCTCATACATTTGCCATGTGCTAATAGAGCTTTAGCTTCTATGTATGGAAATAATTTATTATAACTGCAAACAGGGCATTTACTGCGTCTTGCCACAAATTTTACAATGCGTACGACGGGAGCAAATTTGTAGAAAAAAACTTCGTTATTTTTGCTTTCATTCATATGAACAGTCTACTCATAAGTTATACAGGGTTGTCCATATTCGACGGTCCCATCTGTCAACCCTGTACGGGCTGGTATTGACAGAGACGTCAGATCACCTAATGACATAACGCGTTGGAAACGTCAGTCCAAGCAGATTTTTTCCATGGAACAGTACACGCCACGCGAGCGCTCCCAAATTGTTGAAATTTACAGTCAACAAAAGAAGTGAAAAGAAGAAGATCAAAATCATCATGTCCGATGAGGCTCATTTCTTATTGAAAGGGACGGTAAACAAACAAAATTGTCGTATTTACACCACTGAAAATCCTCACGAAATTCAAGAGATACCTCTTTACGACGAAAAAGTCACTGTTTGGCGGCGTTAGTGCGGAAACGATTATTGGGCCATTTTTCTTCGAAAATGCAGATGGTCAAGCTGTTACCGTCACTTTTGTGATGCCAATTATTCGTCGAAAGCGTATGAGGCAGTTCTGGTTTCAACAGGACGGCGCTCTAACACACAGCTTGCACCACAATCCATTTTTTGAAGAAATTGTTTCCTCGTCGAAAAATGGCGATTTTGACTGGTCACCGCGTTCGCCCGATATAAATCCACCAATGACTAAAAAACAACGTTCCGAGCTTCACAACGTCCACACAATGGCTCTCAAATTCACGAGACGTGAATCCAATGGATTAATATCTTTGGGTAATTTTGGAGAGCAAAGTCCGAACTAAAAGATTCACCAGTCTCAAGTCGCTGAAACAAGCCATTGTCCGCGAGTGGCCCAAAATACCTGCAAGTTACATTCGGGCATCTTGCGATTCGTTTCTGCACCCCTTCAAGGCCATAGTTCCAGGCAAAACTTTTAGCGATCAGAGAAGCATGCAAATCACTAAAGCTCTATAAGGATGTTGGTGCAAGAGTAGCTAGCCTATAAAGGCCTTAGACTCCACCTCCATTTCATCCAAACTGGTCTTACAGTGTAGAGAGGAGCTGGAATTGCTTAGTCATTGGCTTGAAATTACTCTGATATGGGTTCGCGGTCATAGGAATATAGAGGGAATGCGATAGCAGGTGAGCTAGCAAGAAAAGGTTCGACACTAGAAATAGCAGAGGCGGTGGCAGTCTCCACCCCACTGAACACATTAAAAGCATTCATTGCTTCACACTATCTTGCTTTAGCCGGAAGAAGATGGAAGCAACTAACTACATGTACTACAACAAAAAACATATGGCCGTCGTACAAAATCCAAAGGACAAATCACCTGTTAGGAAGTTCTCGACCAAACATCTCACGTATCACTGCAACCCTTACAGGCCATTGGAAGGTGGAAACGGATCATGCAGCCAGACTCAACCTCCCTTTCAATCCCATCTGCAGAAGCTGTCAAGCGGAAGAGGCGAAGGAAAGGCTTTTCCACTACTTATGTCAATGCACAGGGCTAGCTAGGGCACACCTCCGCTCCTTTGGTAAGCCTTTCTTACAGCAAATTAATGAGATCTCATACATCGAGATAAGGAATTTATTTATTTATTTATTTATTTATTACGGTCTTATAGACCTAGATAATATTGACAAAATTACATTAAAACTACTAAAAGATATAAAGTATATACTGAACAAACTTCAAGTATATAAGATGGGTATTATTGGCACAATAAATTTCAATTATATATTTCTAACTATCTAAATGCTATGGAAAGCTTAGAATACTCATATAAAAGTTTCTTAAATATTTCTGGACTCTCACAGTTTTTTAAGTGTACAGGTAATTCATTATATGCTCTAACTCCTCTACAGTATAAGCTCCTCCTGTCCAGTTCATTTCTGGCTATTGGGACGTGAAAATTATTTTTGTTCCTTGTTTGGTAGTTGTGAATTTCACTGTTGTATATCATTCTATTACTTAGATATCCAGGTAGATTGCCTAATTTTATATTATGTATGAATTTCAAAGTGTAGTATGTCACTAGTTGTTTCACACTGAGCCAATTCAATTCTCTAAGCATTTCTAGAATTGGCGTGTCGTATCGTTTTCTTAAAATAAAACGCATCGCTTTATTTTGTTTCTTTTGTAGATTCGAGATTTGAGTGTCGGTGAACGTAAATAGAATTGTCGGACAGTAAATGAAGTGAGGCTCAATCATTGATCTATACACCATAATTTTGTATTTCTTGCTGATAAATTTACATGAGCGGAACATAATACCTATCTTTTTACCTAGTTTCGCCTCTGTATATTTCAAGTGCTCATCGAATTTTAGCTTATCATCAATTATTATTCCCAAATACTTTATTTTATCAACTCTTTGCAAGGGATTATTTGCAATATTCAGCGTTATAATGTCTGGATCCACAGTTCTTCTTGTCATCAGCATATATTTTGTCTTATCGATGTTAATTTTCAGTTTGTTGTGGCACAGCCATATGTATATCATATTTAAATCTGTTTGCACTTTAGATATAGCTTCTTCCATTGTTGGAGCACTCAGAGTTAATAAGGCATCATCCGCGAATAGACGAATTTTACAAAATTTTAGGTATTTAATAACATCATTGATGTATACTATGAATAATATTGGTGCGAGCACAGAGCCCTGTTGCAATCCTATTGGAACATCTATTTCTGAAGAGACAGCATCTCCTATTACCGTTTTTTGTCTTCTACCGCTTAGATAACTTTCAAACCAATTTAAAGATTGGTTTTGTACGCCAACATTGTGTAGCTTCTTTATTAAATTACTGCTATACTTAGATCTCACTAAATGGACCTGACGTGGAAACAAACAAAAAAAAAAAAAAAAAAAAAATACATCATCACGCGAGATGGTAGTGGTAGTAGAATGGAGCTGGTCACTAATTAGGAGTATTTCAGTGGAAATATTCAACCACTTCAACAACAACAATAAGGGCATAGTCGAGGCAAAAGGTGGTCATATCGAGCAAAAGTAATTTGATTCTTAATTTTGTATTATTTTCACCCTTTTTTTACTTTGAATTGAATAAAAGTAATTTTTCTAACTAAATTTAAGGCCTTTTTAATTGGTTACACTTGGAGTGCTGGAGCCTGTAATAAAACAGTTATTCAAAAGCAAAATTTAATGACTAATTTTGCCTAACCGTCTGCTCAACATATTGCACTAAAACACTTTATTGAAATAAATTAATTTATAACGAATTTAAACACAACCCCATCTTTCGCCTTTATTCAGAATCGGCCACATTTTGTTGACATACCCCGACATCTTCCTTGAAATTTTCGCGTTTGCTATTTGTTAATAAAATATTTAAGTACATAAACGATAATCGGCTTGACTTATACATTTATTAGCTGAAAGTTTCTAAGTGCAATTACATTAATTTACATACGATTATAGATATGTATATGTATGTATGTATGTCTGTATGCACTGCAAGTCATTCATAGAATTTATTCACACATTAGGGCATTACAGCTTCCATGCAAAATGAAGTCAATTGATGAAATATTTATGTCAAGCGATCATATCCTCTTTTCAGTTATGTAGAATTTGCTGAGCGATAAAGATTGAATGGGGTGGCCGTCGATGAAACAAACGCCTGTTTTAAGCGCCTCGAAAAATCGTAGTATTTGGAAGGCATACAAAATTTGAGAAACGGTGAATGAAGAACAAGGCGGGAAGAATGAAATTATAAATTGAGTAAAATTAACCCTTTGGAGATGGAGCCACTGGACGGGCGAGCGTCGCTGAGGACGAGAAGTATTGGAGTGCACAGTAAATACGTTGAACGTTATAAAAACTAAGGGTTTATTTAACTCAAGAAACATTTTTCATAACATCAAAAAATAATTATAAACAAACTGCTTTCACTGCTAATGTTGAAATGCCTAAATGGATTATTTATTGCACGGATTTCACATCCTCTTGACGAGGTAATGCCGTCATCTTTCGTTTTATCAGATTCAAAGTAATATTCATCAGAACTGCCACTATCGTGCGTGGGATAAAATATAAAATAAAGGTGGTTAAGTTTCAAGGGCCGGTGTTGATTTTAATTAAAATACCATTCTTTTAAGAAATTATTGTTATTTCTCTTTATTATGATAATATTTGTATGGCTCAATTACGTATGGAACAAAATATCGGCCAAATGAAAAGTTCGTTATCATCTCACGATAGCGAACACTATTCACAGTAATTGCCTGACCGGTCTCATTTTGGAAAACATACGGCCCAATGATGCCGCCGGCCCATAAACCGGACCAAACAGTCACTCTTTGTGGGTGCATTGGTTTCTCGGCAATCACTCTTTGATTATCATTCGCCCAAATGCGGCAATTCTGCTTATTGACGAATCCACTGAGGTTAAAATGTGCCTCATCACGAATCACGAAGTGCGCGATATGCATTTTGATTTGAACGCCCGTTTTCATAATAAGCCTGAATAACTTTAACGCGTTGCTCTATTGCGTATCTTTCCATGGTTTAAATTGAATTAGTCTGAAATTGGAAAACGTCAAATGAAATTCAGAAAAAAGCTGGACGTTTACGTGTGGTTCACAGTCATCATCGGCCTTTAAAATTTAACCACCCTTTATATAACAAGCCAGCTGGTTCCTCTGGCAGTGACCCTGAAAGACTGAATCCAAGAACTAGAATTCGTTCTGACTCTACCGCCGTCTCACATCGTAAGTTTATATTATAAGGAAAATGAGACTTCACCGCTAATGGCCCCTGATATCTTTGAATGAAAACCTGACTCTTTTACTATGCCTATGCGTATCAGCCTTGTAGCTATGAACTAATTTTGTCGTTGACACTCCTCATTATTTCAATTTTTAGAGGCTTACTCATCCATCCTCGTATGCTTAAGTTGGTCAATTACGAGTATATGAAAGCAGTCACAATTGCGTACTTAAATATGTATGTCAAGTTATATGAGTCGGAGTCAATTTAAATGAGTATTCATATGAGTTGTCCGGCACAGTCACTTCCAATTATTTGTGGCTTAATTAATGAGGCTCGCGAAGAAAGAGAAATAATAATTTGCAAAGTAAGAATTTGAGGCCAATCAAAAAAGTTTGCAATTAATGCGCATAGAAGCAGAAGCAAGTGTGCACTCAGTAGGGATGATACAAATTTATAAAACAAAAAAGTAACGCATAAAAATGCAAAAAAATACACATTATTCCACACCGTTCCCAGCAGACCCGGATTCTATGTGAAATTATGAAAAATAAAGTCCAAGTCCAAGGCATTGCTCTAAAATCGATTTCGAGCTCACCAAATTTTGAAACAAACCATCAATTTGTCTTGTTGACGGTGCTAGGCTTTTTCTTGCATATAAAACATTCGAGCATCTAATTGACATGGAAGAATAGGCGTGATACCTCACCGAAAAATCATTAAAAAATCGTCGAAAATCAATCGTCTGCAATGGGCTAAAAATTGAGTTATTCAATGGACTAAAAAATTGTATACCCAGAAAAATTTTGAAAATTCTGGCTAAAAAGTTAAAAGTTTTAAAAAAATGCACAAGGTTTCAAATTTGCGCTTCATATTTTTTGTTGTAGTTCGAACTTAATTTTTTTTTAAATAGTGGTGTGCTTATAATTTTGCAACGGGGTGTATATGAGAAGAAATCGTAGTAATAGGGTTAGGGCAAGTAACGGGTGTTGTTTTTTAGCGGCATGAGAATTATCGATATCGACAACTATGACATTTCTGTTTACAAAGTTTTCGCGAGTCATTACGAATCGCTTAAGGGGCAGATACCTGCAAAATTTCGAAAAAAAAATTTTTTTTCATAAAATGTTAATACAGGGTGGGCCATATAACGTTTGCTTTTTGAACCACCAATTTTATTGAGAATGGTAACACAAATGACATGTCAAATTTGTTCATATTTTACTTAAAGGGTTTGACATTTTGACGAAATGGGACGCTATACGCTTGAACAAAATTGGGAAATATTGAAAACCTATTTCCAAAGTGGTGAGTCTTCTACTCAAACTGTGAGAAATTTGAAAAAAAAAAATTCCAAAAAAAAAAAGATTTTCCAACAAGACAGTTTGTGGGTTAATTTGTTAATCGTGTTCGTGAAAGTGGATCGTCAATGGATAAAATAACACGTGAACGTGCTCCTACAGGGCGTACACCCGAAAACATTGCTGCTGTAGCCGAAAATGTGCGTGAACATCCAACAACCTCAACTCGTCATCGTTCTCAAGAATTGAACATTTCAGGCACTTATTTGGGGAGAATTTTGCATAAAGACCTCGGTATTAAGGCTTACAAAATTCAATTGGTGCAAGAACTGAAGCCTAATGACCATCCAAAGCGTTTTCGGTTCGCTCAATGGGCAGAAAATCGTTTGACCGAAGATGAGCATTTTTACCGAAAAATCGTCTTTTCTGATGAAGCTCATTTTTACATCGGTTTAAGCCCGTTGGACTATTTTTTGTGAGGAGCCGTCAAGGACAAATGCTATGCGAACCATCCAGAGACGATTGATGCTTTAAAACACGAAATCGAAGTTGCCATTCATGAAATTGGAACCCAAACAATCGAAAATGTGCTTAAAAATTGGGTTGATCGAATGGCCTACTGTAAAGCCAGTCGTGGCAGTCATTTGACCGATATTATTTTTCAATCATAAATGGCAATGTTCAAATAAAGAAAAAAGTTTGAAAAAATATTGATTAGTTTTTTTTTTATAGCCGATTCAAAAAGCAAATTTTACATGGCCCACCCTGTATAATCCTTTAAGAATATGTAAAAAAAATGTAGAACGTAAATTGAAGTATTTCTTATATTATAGATCGTCAATTGTGACGACTCTATTCTTTGCGTTCGAGTGCTGGGAGAGAAATTTTCATGTATTCGAACTTTAGACGCGTTTTTCTCAAAACTGTATTTTTCGAATTGGCGTACACGATGACTCGAAAAGTTATTGACCGATCTCCCTGAAATTTTGCACATATCTTTTTTATGATATTACTTCAAATTAAATGATTACACATGATTAAATTCACATATACAATTTCGAAACATTTTCGAAAAAATAATTTTTTCGAAGCAAAAATAGTAGGAAAATTCGCCTCAAAATTCATTTTTTTAAGCATTTTATTCCGCGATTTTTTTTCCATTTGTTTTTAATTCATGAAGCCTAATTCATATAGAAATTATGGCATTAATAAACAACAAAATTTTTGGTTTTTTGTATTCAGGTCCCTGACACCGATGCTACAATGCCCGCCGATTGAGAAGCCCCGCTGCGACCTTCCTGGGAATTATTTAAATCTATAATTAAACTGTATGCCAATTTTGAAAAAAATATATTCACTTCTTCATTTTAAATAATTTTAATGAAAATCATTGAAAATATGGCCGTTTACAGGTATCTGTCTCCTTAACGCCAGAACAACCCTGCGAAATTGGTGAGATTTACTTGTTAAAATTACTCTGACGCGTTGGCTATTGAGTCTCAAGGCTGGATTCTTCGTAGTCTTCTTGTGTATATGGCTTCTCTATGTGCTTCCACGCTTATGAGCTTTTTCAGGCTTTTTTTTATATTTATATTATTATTATAGATTCTAATAAAAAAAAATCATTCCAACAATATTTCTGTTTTGCATTATCATTTTCCATACCAAAGCTCTTAAAAAACACCCCATATATGCATACCTATTCGAAATATTCGGGATAACCGATATTATCAATGATTGCTAAATACTCTCAACGCAATTAAACACACGCGGTTACATATACGAGCACACATACACACACGAGTACACATAACATGCAAGTATACGTGCGCTCTAAGTGCTTAATGAGTGTGGCCTAATTTTGTTTTTGCCATAGCCATTTACGAGAGTTTATTCCTACACAAGTAATAACAAAAAGCTTAAGAGCTCTTGATCAAGTTTTGAGCTATCTTACTCAATTACCGTACAAACACTCAGACAAAATCAATCATTTCTTCATTTGTGAATATTTAAATGGGTTGACGTGCGCAGCAATAAATTAACTGAAATTGTTGTTTCAAACTATTTCGAATATACAGCCTACGTTTGGGAGGCTAAAGAGAGCATGTGCTAAGAGAATAGTCATACAAGATTTTGCTATACTTTTAGCCCCATAGGCCCTGGTAGCCAGCGCTTATCTTTAGTGGATTAATTATTTATAATTAGTTCTCATGTAAATAATAATAATAACAATACATATTTTATTACACTACGAATGAATACTAAATTCGCTGTCTTGGATTTGATATTTTATTTTATTTGACCAGTCTTAATTTTGGATCTTTAGTGTGCTCTGTGGCCGACACTTAAACGCAAAAGATTTGATCAATAAAAAAAAAATAACTATTTCCTGGAATTATTGTTTCCTTTTGAGCTCGTAAAGGAACTCGATTAGGTAAGCTTTTATTAAATAAAAGTGCAGGACTTTCAAGTTCAAATTTTTAATGAGTCGATTTTTGTATTGTGGGTGACTCTACATCCACCAAAATGGCCCAGCTTTGAAAATCCGCAATATTCTATTGAGTTCGGATAAGAAAATTAATCGAACAATTCGAGCCAACCGGCTCAATTGAAAATATCATTAATTTAAAATTATCCATACTTTAATAGTCTAGAGAGACGGCGGCGTTAATCGGAGTTACCCGCGCATTTAAATTTTGTTTAAAATAGTAGTGTGACAGACGATTGTTGCGCGACTTAGTGGACAGCTAATTTATTTATTGGATAGTTTTGTCAGTAAAAGATGGATCGCGGACGGCAAATTTGGGTATTAGCTGCCCTGATACTAAGAAAATTATTATAATTATAAATCTTGAATTTAAATTTCTCAAACTTCATGGAAATATCAAAACTATTAATGAAATTTCGAGCGTCTTAATGCTCCCTTGGACACCTTTTTCAAAACCTTCGGTTGGGCACTCATGTCTAGTCAGATCCCTAAGTATTTACATGCATTTCTATGGGAATATGTGTCAAAGGTGCCACACTTATAATTCATTTTTAAGTATCGCAGGTATATATTTTCAATTTCTTTTAACCTTTTCATTGCATTTTGCATGCATTGAGTGACCTACAGAAGCAAAAATAATCGCTGAAAATATTATTCTGAAATTTTTTTTTATTTTGTTCTTGACTCATTTCGAAGATCGTTGTATAAAAAAAAGTTGATTGACAAAGAAATTTAGTGTAAAATATGAATTGACATTCATTTATGGATTCGGTGGAGGGCAAACAAAACATGTATGAGAGATTTCTGAATGCTGTTCATATATTGGATTCTTGCGTACAATGCAATAGATACGAGTTTTTCTATGAAGCTTTTCGCCTCCTTGTAGACAAGGACGGCAATATCTCTTCACTCTGAGTGTTTCGGCTCCGGTTGGTTGGTTGACTACAATATTCCCAGGGATAGTAAATGGCTCGTTGCGCAATGATTCCGTAGTCAAAGAGTAGTGAATTGAGAAATAACGGTTGGGTTAGTCATACGATTTTCGATGTTTGCAAGGACCACTGTGCTCGATAAAGTCGTCAAAAAACTTCGTTCGCATCACTTTTTCTGAGCCCATCAACTTCCTTGCTAATACCAAATACAGCCAGACCCGAAGTGCCCAACCGAAGGTGTAACTTTTTAAATCATTTTTCCGTCCTGTTCGAGGACTCGTTTTAAAAGATTATATCCATAAATCGATAGAAAATTAAATTTTAGGAAGCTACCTTGAAGCTTAAGTCCTTAGCTGTAATGGAAATATGTTTAATTCACGTCCAAAGTTGAATATAACAGTCGGTCAGACCCCGGTTCCCAACGGAGGGCTATTGCAAACTAGCATTGCATCCAGTTTTTCTTGTTCTTCTTTTTAAAAGTTTCAGTATTTTTCACTTACAGTAGATATTGGATAACTGTAATTTTTCGGCAGTGTTGCCATCGAAACTTCTCCTTATCAGTTTAAGTTATAAGAATTAAGTCTAGTTACCAATCCGCGTGAGTTCCATTTAATTCTTGCGATAATTTCGAATTAAGTCGTTTGTCTAGGCTTTAAGGGAATAAGGGAAGGCATTGAAGAAGATCAAATTATAGCTGGAAATACGCTTATGCGGATTGCGTTATCGAGATGTGTTAGGCATTTTTTGCAAAGTGCTGATGGTATGGATATTGACGATATTTCGATTCCCATAAATGTAAATAATGACTTTTCATCTAATCATAAATAAATACTGGCTCATTCACTTCTCTTAGTTGTTTGGCCGAACTTTTCCTCGTATTTGTGGCGTGCGTCTTGATTTTCGCAATACAATTGAAAAGAAGGGATGGCACAAAGGCATGAAGCCTGGCCATAGAACTTTTCACATCTATACAGACGGCTCTAAAACTCTAGACGGAGTGGGAGCGGGTATTTACTGCTCAAAACCAGGAATAAGGCAGCCTATCAAGCTTCCACACCACAGCAGCATTTTCAAAGCGGAAGTTTTTTGCTGTGGAGAAAGCCGCGGAGCTAGCCTACAATAGAACAAGAAATAACTCAACAATTAATATATACGTGGGCATTCAAGCAGCAATAAAAGCAATAAGCTCATATTGTATTAAGTCCAAAAATGTTCGACGGAGCAGGGAGGCCATAGAAAGGCTAGCCGCAAACAGTAGGCTGCATATCTACTGGGTACCTGGTCACAAAGGCATTATGGGGAACGAAATAGTAGACGAGATAGCAACAAGAGATCGAAACACTAAAACCGCCAAATGCAATATAAAACGAAATGGACGACTACATGAAAAATCGAGTGGAAGCTAGGTGGACTAATCTGACCAAAACATCAAAAGTCATGTGTAGAACTAACGACAAAAAACTGACTCAATTCATTCTTATGCTCTCGCGAAAAGACTGCAGAACTATCATAAGTATGCAATCCCTATTGGCTGCACATGCGTACAAGATAGGGATTGCTAACACGGACAAATGCAGGAAATGCAGAGAGGAGGTTAAGGGAACTTTAGAACACCTTTTGTGCGTTCGTCCGGCATTATTAAAACCCCGTTTAAAGTGCTTGGGAGCCCCACTCCCTGAGAGTCTGGAGGACGTCCCAAAAGCGGATCTCCCAGCGCTGCTTAGATTCGCCAAAAGCGCTGACCTCCTACATGATGTCTACTTTCAGTATTCATAGAGGTCGGTCTCCATCTGGTATCGCTAGGGACCAAAAGGTCTATGCGTGGCTTATTGCCAACCAGGCTAACCTAACCTAACCTTGATTTTGTTCCACAAATAGAGGGACCTACAGTTTTCGGCTGGCACTGAACGGCAAATGGTTTTTTGGTTTGGTTTCGGTTGCCCTTTTAGGGAAATTTTTATTTAGGTAAATTTGTATACTCCTGGTCTGTCAGATGTTTCATGTTATAGACTGTATACATCGAAATAAATAAATAAAATAAAAATAAATAAAGAGAAATGTTGTTAAAAAATACGATGCCAAATGCCTCGCAGAGGGCAAAGAAACAATGAATTCATCGCAAACGAAATACCTGGATATAATAACAGCACGATTTTCGGTAGCAATTTGGCCAACAAAATCGTCCATGCCTAGGTTACTGTAGAACCAACTCAAAGATAGAGTTTATGTGGACAAACCAGAGCATTAAAAAGCAGAATAAGCTGAGTTAGAGCCGCTCCAATTATGCTTAAGGGCCATCGAAAATTTCACCAAAAGAAATCACATCTGTAAGCCTGAATGCGTGGCAGATTTGGTATACCAAACAATATTTTTTATCATTCATAAATTTTATACCCTTTTTTAAATATTCATGTCAGCAAGTAGTTACTGAATTTCCATTTAAAATAAGTATGTTTTTAATTAATTTCATTTTGATTATAAAAAATAAACTCGTACTTAAATGACTCTGCATTTATGTAAGCTCTGAGCAACTGGGCCACAAGTAACTAAGGAAATTAAGGAAACGGAACCGCATAATTTTTAGTAGCTTTGTAAATGCTATGGACACTTAACAAATAAAATAATTCATTGAAGAAGTCACTTCATGCGGGTCACAGTTACGTGGAACAAAGACCTATATGCGTTGTTGTAGTGTGGAGAGGTCAAAATGTGCCACATTTGGCATTTGCGTAGTGGCAGAAGTCAAGAGTCAATCACTTGAAAAGAATTCGGAAGCATTGTTTAAGTAATTAAAGTGAATATACATACAAACGTCTACGTATACTTGTTTGTATGCTTGTATGTGCGGGTATACAGAGAACAGATACAAATTGAGGAGAAATTCAATGAAATCATCTAAGATACAAAAGATTCGTTGGTATTTCTATTGTTTGTAAACAATTCAAAGTGAAATGAAGCAGCAGCTAAGCTCTACGAGGCAAGAAAAATAGGCACTTTTGGTTATATGTGGCATAGATACCTACGTAAAAAGGGTGATCAATTTTGAGGTATCGGATTTTAAATTGAAATAAAACAACGAAAATTCAAATTGATTATTTTTGGTTAGAACCATTCATGACATTTTTTTTTTAAGATAATCCTTTTCAAAAGTTGGCTGCAACTGCGCAACTGAACCGCAATTCGGCCATCCGTACCACACCAATTTTGAATAACTACGCGATTCGCTGGAGGACTTCGGTCGGTATCTCGTGAATAACTTTAGTGATGTTGGCTTCATTCGAGGCGGCCTCAATCGAGACGGGTTTAACCACAAATCATTTAAACTTTACCTATTCCAACAAATAAAAGTCCAAAGAGGGCCAATCCAATTTCGTCCAAGACGAGAGATAGATTGCTCACCGAAACGACGACGCAGCAAATCCATTGTTTCACGGGCTGTATGGCAAGTAGCGCCGTCCGTTATCTTGTTGGCACCAAATGTTGTGAAGGTCACAGATTTCAACTTCCGGTAGCGAAAAATGGGTCTCATCGTTGAACAAAATTCGCATCCCAAAATTCGGTTCTTCGGCGAGTTTTTCAAATCTTGGTCTAGCTGTATTTTTTTACTTTCAAACCAAGATCATTTCGAAAAATCGCCCAAGTAGTGCCATAAGATAGGTCAAGCTGTTGAGATTGGCGCCGATTCGATGCTTCCACATCTTCGGCAAAACTCTCGTTTACAGCCGCAATCTTCTCTTCACTTTGGGCTGTAACTGGTCTAATCGGTTGAGTATCAACTAATAATGTAAACTATTCTCTATTTTGGAGATGATGGGCCGAATAGTGCGTTCGGGAGGACGGTTGCATACAATAAAAGTTGGCCTCAGCGAAGAATTGTACGATTTGTCTTTCCGGCGTAAGTCTTTCCATGATGAAATGTTAATGAATACTGAAAAAAACTATGAATTTACTGTGCCAGTAGTCACGCGTGATCTGCACCTATTAGAAAAAATACCTTCAATCTCATCACATGCAGATATTAATGGAGTGAGAAGGCTGACCACTGTGGCCTTTTTTAATGTATACTAAGACTAATGTTGAAAATACTTAGTACTTAGTTCTTTAAATGGACTTTTATAAACCAGCTTTAATGAATTATACATTTTTTTCTGCTGCCTCCACAAGGCTTCTTCAACGGACGGGGTAAGATTATATTGTCTTCGCATTGTCCCAGCTTGGACTCCTCGTTCATTTGTCTCCAGAGTTCTATGTTACTTTTTATGTTGGAGCAGAATATTCTGCATATCGATGGTTTTCGAGAAAAGCGACACAACTCAAAATTAACTCAAAATTCGGAGTTTGCCGTTAAAAGCAAAAATAACCACAGAGTTTATATATTTTTATCTGGAAAAGCGTCTTAAGCGAATCTTGTAGCAATTCTGAGAGATGGCGTTAGTGTCGTTTTTTCAGGTGATCGAATTGGCGCGTCACTTATCTAGAAAACTGACCCAACTCAGTATTTTGTATTTTTGAATTAAGTCACTTTTCTCGAAAACCATCGATATTATCCCCAAGCATTTATTGCTGAAGCATTGAAGTTTCTGCGTGTTCGATTTCGAAACAAGTAACGTGCCCAAATTTTCTATAAGCGCGCGAATGCAGCGCCTTTGCCTTGCTCAATCGGTGGTTGACGTCTTCCTCAGTTCGCGTCCGCTCATATAGTGCAACTCAGGTTGCAGAAGCTATCAACGAACTCCACTTCTTTGTCATCCATCATTACGTGGTTATTGTTGGTGTGATTGCTTCTCAATACCTTGGTTTTTGCGACGTTAACTTCCAGCCCGACTTTGCGTGCCAGCGTTAGAAGTTCGTCCGCCTTCGCTTGCATATCGGTCAACTTGGGCGATTGCAGATAAATTACTTTTACTATAGAGATCCCTAAATATTATAATGAAATACAGTTCTAAACAACTTTAGTAGGACCAGCTGGGGTAATTATGAACAGTAGGCCGGGTCGTTTTGTGAGGAGGAACCATACCTCTAAAACGAATTCTGATGCCCCCCAATTTGGGTCGAACTTTTTAGTTTCTTTTCTCATGTAAAGGCCAAAAATGGTGATATTTTGAAATGATTGTATGGGGAATCGCCCAGGGGAGTTCCAGGGGGTGTGCCACTGGCATGGGTGGATCGGCCGTCTAAAGTTAGTGGGGGTCGGTCATACATTTGGACTCGTTTGGAGTACTCTAAATGGGTCAAAGTGGGATTTTTCGTTCGACCCAAATTGGGGGACATCAGAGTTCGTTTTAGAGGTATGGTTCCTTCGGCAAAGTTTCTTATGTTGATCCCTAGAATACGATTTTCACAGAGAAATGAGCGATTTTTAAATCGACCCGCCCTAATGAACAGGCATACTGAGGTCACTTAACTGCTACTTAAAAGCAGAAGAAACTCACAGAATGAAATGGGGTAATGAAACATTCCCTTTTGGTGACTTTCCGGAATTTCTGCATGGATGAAAGACTTTTAATAGCAATTAGTATTTGAAATTTATAAATTCTTCTAAGAATTTAGATTTGCTACTACGAATTCATTGTAATCTACGATAGCGAATAATCTGAGTTAATCTGTAATAATTCGTGGAAGTTTAAAGTGACTACAAAACGTCGTTGATTTTTGGAAAAAAATTTCTATTGGCTTTTGCTTCCATATGAAAAATCTCGAGTTTTGTTGTTGTACTTTCAATTAATCCTTTAACTGTTTAATTTCGTTTCGAAAATTTTTGTTCTGCCTGCTTAATTATTTTCCAGCGAAGACGAGTATACTCCAAATGTAGAGGGTGAAATGTTTCTGCCTGTCAAAGTAGGCAATTATGACTAAAAACCAAACGTTGCGTGTTGGCTTTTTAAAAAATGAAAATATATATTTTTATTCATTGTTAATAACACTCGACGATAGACCAAGTTCATCGAATAGTTCACATAATAGAAAAGTCTCTGGAAAAAAATAACATCTGCTCTGCGATTTTCCTAGATATAGCTCAGGCTTTTGATAAAGTCTGGCATGAGGGACTGATGCAATTTACCGAATTATTGACTTCTTATATTGAAGATCGATATTTTCGCGTAAAACATGGGCAGGCTTATACCAGCCTTAGAAAAATCAATGCAGGCGTTCCGCAAGGCAGCATACTTGCCGATTTGCCTGTTCCTAAATCCTGCAAAATAGCGACGTTTGCGGAAGATATGTGCGTCCTCGCTGTTGGCGAAAACGTAATTGAATCTACTGCGAAGCTACAGGAATCGATTATTGTGATAACAAACTGGACTAGTTTGTGGAATATTAAACTTAACGACACTAAATCGGTACACGTAAACTTTTCAGATATTTTCGCAAACGTTCCGTATGCTTGTACTTGGGCATGGCGAAAGTACTTGGGCATGACATTAGACACTAAGCTCAGGAGGAAGGCACATGTCAAAACCAAAGTCGCTGAACTCAATTTAAAATATAGAAACTTGTACTGGCTTATCGGCAGAACGTCTAAATTACGCATTGAAAATAAATTGTTAATTTACAAACAAATCCTTAGGCCAGTGTGGACTTATGGAGCTCAACTGTGGGGATGCACAGCAAAAAGTAATGTAGAAATCATTCAACGTTTTCAAAACAAGGAAATCCCGGACATCGCAAAAGCCCCCTGGTATATACGGAATGACGACCTACATAGAGACCTTCAATTGCATACAGTCAATGAAATGATAAATCCCTACGCTGTCAAGCATGCCAATAGGATTGAGCAACACATCAATGCTGAAGCCTCATCTCTTTCACGATGAAGCAATATATACTAGGAGGAGAAAATACAGTTGATTCGTTGAATAATAATACAAATGCAATTGTTTTTATCTTCACGACGAGTATACTCGACATTATGCGAAAAATTTTCGTTCCGCTGTAAGTCCATTGTACTCCACTCGGACTCCCTTTTAATTTTCTTTAAATCTGCTCGACCTCCGAAGAATTCTGAGTAGATCTTGTGGTGACAAGGAGCTTGAAACACAGATGTATGCATTCCAAGAGCGAAGTGTAGTTTTATCCCGCTTGATTCCACGTAGACACCAGAGCCGGAACCGTGCTCGGTCCTGGAGTCATCCGTGAAAATGCGAAAACAGTGTTTGCCGGGCTCATTTTCAGAGTTTGACCACAACTGAGTCTCTGGCAGCACAACACTGTATCTCTTTTCAAGTACGACCCTCGATGGAATCGGGTCAAAGGGCATGGAGAGAATCGTTGGATCGAAGTCCATGACTTCTCTGTTTTCCAATGCCGGACAGGGGCCGTACCAGTTCCCATTGTGTTTCAGCCTGCAGATGGCCTTGAAGGCCTCTCCTTGGATGAAAGCATCAAGTGGTGGTAAATCAATCAGAGCATCTAATGCCCTGAAGTAAACGGAAAAGCTCCGGTGCACCAGATGATCACAGTGCGTTGTAGTCTCGATAAGGTCATCCTGACTCCCACGAGAGAGAGTCTACTCATCCAGTCCACTGATGTATAGGTGATAATAGAGTTTTCTGCACTTTAGTACAGATGTTCATAAGCGAAGGGCCCGTTAACAAACAGGCAACGTCGTTCACATATGCTGGTGTGTAGACTCCAGCATGGTTTAAGGTGGTGAGTAGAGGATCGATCACCATGTACCAGAGCAATGGAGACAGCACACCACCTTGGTGACAGTTGGAGTAATTTTTTGTTTTCGTATGAATTCTATTTTTATAAAAAAAAAATTGCGGTGTGCTTATAATTTTGCAACGGGATGTTTATGAGAAGAAATCGTAGGAGTACGAATTAGGAGAAGTTAGGGCAGACTGCTGAGATGATTATTACGCCTTTGCCGCCGTATATCCCACCTTATAAGCATATTCAAAGGTACAATGAACTCGAGCGCTGTGAACATAGGATAACTCCAGCACTACGCTGGAGTAAATTTAATTTAATTTTAGTTTTAATTTAATTTTATTTTATTTGGGCTACGGTAAATTTGTTGAAAAGGTATAAATCATGACCAAATTGCTGTCAATCATATTTGTAGGTATGTATGTGTATATGCATATGTACATATATGTATATGTATACATATATTTTAGTATTATAACAGACTGGTCGTCAGCTGTGGAATTATTTTGTTTCGTTTTCCCAGACATTTCTTTGTTAGTCAGAAAAATTTTTGATTGATGAAACTTATTTGCGACAATGCGCACAAAAAACTAAAAGTTCATAACTCCTAACGAACGGTTGGACCTTTCATAATTTTTTTAATTTTTTTATCTTTGTACTTTTTATTTTTAAATTTTGTTTTGTTTTAATATTTCTTCTTATTTATTTAATTTTTTTTTACTTATGTGTCTTAAAGCATAAACATAATAGCGTTTTGATATTGCAACTAGTGCAGCATGACGATAATAACGAGCAATTTTCATCGAAGAAATAAAAGTATGGAAAACTAAGATGCCTCAATATTTACAAGTTCAGAATGAATGTATAAATATACAGTATTGGCCCCCTAGTGCATACGCCGAAGAGAAGATTGAACCGTGAACGAAGGGATGCGTGGGACTCCAAAAAGAAACACATCATCAATAGCATCGCCGAACGGATCTGCCAAACAATGCTGCGGTGGTAAAGCCAATGGGACACTGAACCACTGAGTGGAAGATAGACGGCGAAACTCATTCCATTAAGAGGCAAATGGGTCCAAAGGAACTGCGGGGAAGTGAATTACTTTCGGAGATACTTATGTAAGTATCCAGGTGCACTTACTGCGAAGAGCCGAGCGATGACGCTGAACAGATGGTTAGGTTTGACAGATCCGCGTGCCATCGAGATGCTCTGAGGAGAAGCAGATTGGCGACAATCATAATCAGCAAACTGTTCGAAGGCGATAAGGTGATACATCGAGGGCGTACTACGGGGAAAAAGATAGATCTCGATACAGTGCAACAAAGCGAAACCGCACAGATAGAGATACAAGAAGACGAGCCTATAGCATGAAAGCTGGCTACAAATACGGTGGACCTAGACGTGGGTGCACGAATTGGAGTTTTATGGATGTCGTTCGGAGCACTTCCAAAGGAATTGTTTTAGTGAGCAATCCAGTAAATGACGATCGCTGTAAGTGCGAGCGAATTTTGAAACCTACCTCACCCACTAAAAAAAAATGTTCAAATTATTACTAGTTTTGCTCCAGCGATTGTCGTACCAAAACTTATAAATCTATTAAATAGCAAAATAAATTGAATAATAACTGAATTATCGTAGATTTTGTATTGTATTTTGGAAAATTACCATTATTGGAAAGAGGACGTCATAAATGTCCGATGCTAATTTTCAAACTGAACCAAAATTTCGGTGGGGTCACCGTAGCCGCAGACGAATCTCATGCAATGGTAAATCACTTTCTCTCCGTTGGACGATGTGTGGACAAAGTTACATACCCCGCAGTTATATAACCCCTTGCTAACCACCCAAAAATATCTTCTTCTTCTTTATTATAGGACTAAATCCTGTTCTTCAACAATTTTTGTACAAGAGATACAATTTATTTGGATTATATTGTATGTAAAAAATGTTAGTTATCGATAGAGCTGGATGTCCAACACTCATTCTAGCGTTTCGGAGGGCGTTCGAGTAGCCTCGTAGTCATCGGCTTTCCCATAACTACTGATTTAGCCAACCCGCTGTAAAAATATGAAGCTTGAAATGATATGAGCACTTTGTTCCTTATAAACAGACGACCCAAATATTAGGTTCCCACTACCAGGAGTACACTGTACATACATTTAGTAGCATGTATGAATTCAGCTTCCCATACACTTTAAACGCCCACCAATCAACAGTCAAGCTAAACAACAAAAGCAACTCACACATTGCCATTGCAATTGGTGTGAAGTGGTCGAGTAAATAAATGATTCCAGCATTTCAAATGGATGAACTCAGTGATGATGTGATAAGTGACGAAAAAAATAGAAAAAAAATAGAAAAAATACACCCAAGAACAAAAACAAACAATATACACCACAAAAAAAAAAAAAACCAAACAAAATATTAACTAAAAGTTGCAGGCCCAATTTCAGAGTTCCGAATTCGGCAAATTTCAGAAAAAAATTTTTTGGGGTAAAACTTAATTACGAACTGGCATTACAGACAAACACACAGACAGACAGAGTAATTGACTGACAGAGTGAGTGGCTGCTGCGTTTGCTCTCACTGTCAGTATGGGACACTGGACGTATGTATGTATATGCGGACTTTTTTCCGAACACAGATAAATGTGAAGTGATTCTCAGTTGAAGTTCGACGTGGGTCAGTGAACAAAAAAAAAAAAACAAAAAATGCAATAAACATTCAAAAAACTATAAATCAAATGTACAACTATTTAGGGAGGAGTAGTGTGAGTGAGAGAATAATGCGTACCGCAACTGGACAGGCTGAATGAATAGATGGACACCTAATGTAAATGTATGTATGTTGGTATGTGTCTGTGAAATAGTAAATTGTTTCGGCTGTTATTTTGACCCCATGTCAAACGCGTCTTTTGTCATGCACATTACTCACTCGCACACAGTTGTTTGTGCTTATTTCACTCTACATACTCTACATATTGCGCTCTCCAGCTGTGACACCGAGCGCTGAGCTTAACTGCGCTTCTACTTGTATGTAAAGGTGTGCGTGTATAGTACATTCATACGAACACTTTAACTTGTACAACCATGGCAAAATGTTAGTAGCAGCGCAAAATGTGAGTAGCAGAGAAAGGTTAGCAGCAACAAAATGTGGCGCTTACGCATATTTCTTGTTTTTTTTTTGTAGGTTTTTGTAGGTTCTTTTTTGCTTTTGAACAAAAAGTGCCTTTATATGTTAAAATTTGTTAGCTTAAAATGTTTTTGTTTGTTTTGTTTGCAAAAATGTTGAGAAATATTTAAAAGCCTGCTCGTCGCTACCAAAGTAAGTACGTACTTAATAACTGTGTAGTCTCTTTGACTGTCCTCAAAGCCTATTAACGCTCTCAAAAGCAACAAAACACCAGATGTTTATTTTTCTTTTATTCAATTTTGTTGGTTTTTCGCTCTTTGCTCGAGCTTTCCTAAGAAGTTAATACTTCGCGGCATTTTTAAAGAACTTGAATGCGTATATTTGTGTAGAAAAGTGTTGACACATGTTTTTTCGGTCACACCGATGAAAACATTTGTCACTTGACAGCTCTTTCCTCAAAATGATTTCAATGCTTGCTGCTGGTTTTGCGGATGCTACTTTTTGTCGTTACTTTTGTTACTCCATCAGACAATGCCACTTCAAGTAACCCTGCAGGCAAGTCTACTGGCACTGAACTACGTTACTATCAGCTTACTTTGTAGCTGAAGAGCTTATCTTCTATCTCTTGTCAATGCTAGTTGCTATAGTTTCTACGAAATTTCTACACTGGACACAAAAATTAGTTGATTGCCTCTATCAACATTTCCATTCGTCTAGTCCTCATTCGCTTAACGTTGAGGTGGTAAGGTAATGTCACCTTGAGTGGCCGCTTGAAACATTTTTGCGATATGACAGTCTAAATGACATACTAATAGCGTAGATAGTTGCGGCACAACCAAAAATTTTAATTTTTTGAATTTCGAAGTGAGATAGTTGATAGATGAGCTTCTGTGTGGAGGCAAGATTTTTATAATTCCGAATTATAATATAATTTTATGAAAATATTCGAAGTTTTAGTTTGGGGTTTGTTGATCACGAACAACACCAGAAATCGTAGAAAAAATATAGGACGTCGTATTGGAAAACTGTCGAGTGACTGAAAGAGATTTAGTAGAAGTCCTAGGTATCTCAGTGGGCAGTGTAAGCAGTATTTTGACTGAAGTATTGGGCTTAAGAAAGCTGTGTGCACAAATGGAGCCGCATTCGCTAACAATTGGAACAAAAACACTTTCGAATATGACTTCTTCAGCAACATTTAGAGCATTTACGAAAGGATCAAGTGGATTTGGTGCGTCGATTCATCGCTATGGAGGAGGCTTGAGTCCATCGCCATACTGTAAAATCAAAACAAGAGACTAAAGAGTGATGTAAGCCTGGTTCTCCGGCTCCGCAACGAGTTCTTGTCCAGAAATCGGGCAAGAAGGTGTTAGCATCAGTTTTTTGATGTTAGAGAGGAGTTTTGTTTGAGGATTACTTGCAAACTAGTACAACAATAAGTCCTAAATATTATTGGAACCTTTTAGAGCAGCTGAAGGATAAAAATTAGTGAAAAAATACGCAGTTTGCAAAAGATTTTTTTTTTTATCAGGATAAAGCCAATTGTCGTGTCACAAGAGAATTTTTGACATTGGCTAAAATCCAGGAATTAAAGTTCGAGAATTGTTGGAGCATTCATCGTCCATCCAGAACATTCACAAGGTTTGGCCCCCCAGCGACTTCCATCTGTTTCTAGATCTAAGAAAATTCATCAAATAATGAGGTCATAACAGCTGTGGAAGCGTATTTTGCAGCCCTTCCAGATTCTCACTTTAGGGATAGAATTCATTGATTGGAATTTTGTTGGAAGAATTCTAAAAAAAGTGTTTACTTTACGCCCAATAGGAGGAAGAAAAAGAGGCCGTCTAAGTAAGAGATGGCCTAATGACGTCGAAGCAGATTTGAGAGTGATGAATGTTTCGTAAGTGGAAAAATGTGGCAGCAGAGAGAGAGAGAACTGGAGCAAGATTTTTGATCAAGCAATGGCTGACTACAGACTGTGAAGTTAAGAAGAAGAAGAAGAAGAAGAAGAAAGGGAAGGAGGGAATGAAGGAGAAGAAGAAGAAGAAAAGGAAGTAGGGAATGAAGGAGAAGAAGAAGAAAAAGAATCAAGCGAAGGCATTTTGAACCCTACCAAAAAAAAAAAAATCGCGATAAGTCTTCTTTCCCAAACATTTGTTTAAGACTCGTCCGTAAACGGTCCACTTAAAGTGACTTTACTTTACTCTTGTTTACCCTTCTAATTTGTCTCTTGGGAACCTGTGGTCTGCCTCTGCAAAAATGGGCCACGCGTCAACTCAGCAAGCGCTTGGCTAGTGCGCAAACGTGCAAAGTCGCTAGATCCTTCTGGCCACGCATAGATTGAGAGCGCTCGAAGCAATTTTTAAGGCTAACAAAGCTGCAGCTGAATTTGGTAGGTATCCTTAACTGACATTTTCCGTTAGATGTCTAGGCGCGGAGACTTGGGATTGCTTTAAGTTCTTTCTGAAAACCCTGTTTGAAGGACGAGGTGGAATCATCTCAGCACCTTTTTGTCAGCTGCACTGCTCTCATCGGGAAAGTATTTACAATCCGGGCTCACACTTTTTGGCTACACTTTGCGGATTTAGATACCACACATCTGGTGAAATTTATTAGTAGCTTGAAGCGACTAATACGAACGTAAATAGCCACTGTTAGTCGTCCATCTCAAATTTTAAAGCCCCTTCTTCATCTTTTCCCCCTCTCTGGATCCTTTTCTTCTTGTTTCCCCCCTGTCCCTATATGGTATCTCAGCGCACAAATTTGGAGTATTTGTCCAAGCGGACTCCTCACACGGGCAGCCATTTATCCTAACCTAATAAGTCCTCTTACAACTCGTACATTTTTAGTCACTCTGGAAGCAGTATGTCTTCTTCCATCAAATAACAGTTCACGAATTCTGTTTGCTGAGTTGTTTGGCATTCCCCAGCAGGGCAGGTTTTGTATGTGTCGACTCATACACTTTTCGGTCGTTAAACTACAATAGTAACTCAGTTTAAGTTCGCACATCTCAAGTGAAGAAAACTGAAGAAGAGCTGAATACCAAAAACATTTAAAAATAAATGATAGTATTTTTTTAAGCTTGAATTATATTTCATTTGCTGCGTTTTTTTTCTCTGCAACAGATATAATTCATAAACATTTTTCTTGTTTTAGTTTTTTCCCACCGACCGCTTTTACCATTTTATGTGGCTGCTATTTTATGCCTGAGAATCGTTTTTTACCTAAAACTCATGCGACTGCTCGTACAAAGGTAATTTCAATTATATGTACAACAAAGTAGAAAGTTAGTGGTCATATGAATGGACACCTCAATTACTTTAAGAAAAAAATTCCAGCTTAAGCTGGTAAATTTAGAATTACTTCCAGTTTCACAAGTATTACGAAATTTAATACTAAACGCAGCAGACAGGCTCTTATGTCAAGTAGCTCAGCCTGCGTGGCAATTCAAAGAAGTCGTTGGTGCATCAAAACTTGAACTATGAACTATTTTCTTTGGAATATTCCGAGTTGCCTTTTCAAGATGGACATTTTTTGTGTGTGTAAATTTGATGGCAAAAAGTAAATAAAAAGAAATTAAAAAATTTCGAAACAAACTTTTTGAGAAAAATTTCGTGGTAAAGTAGCTTTTATGCTGTACAATTTTATTTATACGTGAAGACGATTTTTTATATAATAGAAAATAAGACAAATAATGATTCCCAATGTATGCATTTACCACTTTTTGTTCAATAATTGCACTGGATTCACTCCATCAAAGAAATTTTGGAACCACTTGCATGGATTTTAATAGGTAAAGATTAATGGATAATTTTTTATTGAAGCGTCTTTGTTACTATAAGATCTCTTTGAAATTAAGAAATATATTTTTTTAAAGGCTGTACTAAATTATTTTTTAACCTACACTGACAATATGACAGTTATTCTTTGCGTCGAATTGGTCGCTGATTGCGGGCTGACGCCAAATCCTCTGAAGAAAGAGCTCGCCGTTTTTCGAAGAGGTATGATATACTATGTTTTAAGCCGACTCCGAACGGCAAATGGTTTTTTATAAGAAGCTTTTTCATGCCAAAAATACACTCGGAGGGTTGCTATTGCCGGCTGAGGGGCGACCGCTATTAGAAAACAACTTTTGCTATCATTTGTTGTTTCATTCGCGGAGACTCGAACCTATGCACTACCGAATGGTAGTCACGCACTAACCGATTCAGCTACGGAGGTCGCTAGCTGTGCTGAAATTAGGTTAAGAGCCGCGTGTCCTAGGTTCGTTTTAAGCTGCAAGCAGGCCAGAATTTTTAGAAATTTCAATCAGTGTGATCCAAATGGATCCTATCAATCCACATACCCTCAAGTTAGGAATTCAGTGGTGTTATATTTGGCAACAGGACTCTGTGCAACTTTTCACGGATCGTTTGAAACAGCACGGAAAAGTTGATGGAAGAGTCTTCTCCGAGAAACTCTCCATTAAATTTAAGTTTAGACTACTAAGTCATTGCTGTCTTCTCGCTGTTTTTAATTGGTGTAACAACATTTAAGCAGGCGACCAACAAGAGAATAATCACTCGATGATGTGCTCGAATCCCTGACTTCTCTTTCGGTCACATCTAAGTACTTTGCTATTGAGCGTACATAGGCCACTTGGATGGACGTTGAAAGAAATTTTGTAACTAATGAATTGGATAGGTAGGGCAACCGTGAGCGATTTCCGTTGTGTAAAGAGAGATGAAATGTCCACTATACTGCGTTTGGATAAGTGAGCTTGAACTGCACTAAGTGAGCCCTAGATGAGAAATACAACTTATTTACAAGACTGTGCGGCTTTCATTCAGCCACTTATGGATCGAGGTTATTCGAAAAAGCGTCAAAGAATAGCAAAGATTGATTGATGGGAGTAGCTTAACGATACACCGCCCGATGGGTATCCATGCGATGAGATCTAAAATTACTGCGAGTTGCTTTTTCGACAACCATTTGGAGGATGATGAGCATCATCTATTCCGTGTTGTTGTAACATCATGCATAGTTTACATTAAAGTTTGGGGGATACTGCTGTAGTGACAGTTCTTTTTTTATTTCCTTGACTTTAAATCTCTCCTCGAGGGAGCCTGTTATGCCTAGAGAATACGTTTCCCAGTAGCGAATCGGAGAATACCTCCCAGATATGAGTGGTAGGAGAAAAATTATATATCTCTCAGGTCAGAGAAGTAAACTTCGTTAAAAGAACTAACTCTCCTCGACGTCTGACTTATCAAGTGAGACGGGGTCGCAAGCGGCTCGCTATAAAGATGTGCTATGACAGGCAGTACTGGTTGCCTTGAGATGTATTCATCAGTGCTTTTCCCATTAACGTAAGAGGCATTGTGCAAGGTTGGTAGCCCTGCCGTAAAACCAAAATAGCCAAGAAATGGAGAACCGATTGTCGTGGAAACAAGCAACTACATATTTCTGAGTTGGCCTGCTTTAGATCGGCTGAGATTTTTTATTAAGCAGGTGTTAATTGATTTATATATTGATCGAATTCTCTTATCAGTCCGTAGTGTTTTTAGCATCAATCACTCCAAGGCTGATTGATTTACAAGGTTTTACCGATAACTACATATGAAAAAGAAAATTGTGAGAGGAACTTCGGCTGCCACGTCACCGGGGACTCCGCAGCCGAATTCAGCCCGCTCATTTCACACGTATTCACACACTCTCGTCCAACCAGTCGTTGCTCTACAAGACAGTGCTGAGCTCTTTCGACAAAAATTCCTATACATTTACAAGTATTTTATTAGTTTCTAATACATCCGCATTATCAGAATGGCATATACAACATTTTTAATGGGGAAATCAAATATTTCATTTGATATTCCTTTCTCTTGTCGGTGTGAATTCTATCTCTCTTTCACCAATAGCAATTTCATATAAGTGAAAAATGTATCTGCTGTGCTTTAAATGCCAAGGCAACTCATTTGTATGCTTACAATGTGGCTGCTCTGAAAGAAGCTCTCGTGTGAAATTTGGCTGTCTTTGTTGTATAGTCGTCATAGCCGAATGAGTAGATGCTTGGCTAAAACTTGAAAATTCGTGAGCTCGAATCTCCGTGGATGAAACACCGAATTGATATGTAAAAGTTTTCTAATGAAAACAAAAAATATAAATTTTATATATTTCTAAATTTCTAAAGATAACGAAAATGAGGAGTTTACGCCATCAGTCTGATTACGGTTTAGGAAAATTAGGAGTTTGTGCTGATTACTTTTTGATAACGAAAATGAGTAGTTTGGCCCATCAGTGCAGTATGATTGTTAGTGCTGAGAAGTTTGTGATGACGACAATGAGGAGTTTAGTTGTCAGCAGTTATTACATTGTAAGAATAAAAATGATTAGTTGCCTTGCCTTTAAACCATAGAAGTTATATTTGTCAGTTATAAGAAATTGCTATTGGGAAAAAAGAGATAGAATATCACACCGACAAGGTGAAACTATCAGAACTTTCCCATGGATGAGGACAGTGATGATGATAATATGAGTGCTTATATGATAGTCAGCTGTCTTGTAGGGTGATCAGATGGCAATGAAGTGACATTGTGTTGATTTTTTTCGATTATCACTAGCACACATTCTGAGTGTTTTCGCAAACAAACCGATTCATAACCCCAGCTACGTCAGACTATCAGTTGATTCAAAGTAAAATTCGCTGAGAGCCAGATAGCGGTCGCTTATTGGCCTCACTTTCTCAATTCTTTTAACCAAGCAATTGTTCCTTACCACCTCCTCTTACCCTCTTCGCCTCCCCTTTGCTAACTCGGGTTGAAGTCACCGGTCAAGTGAGTTCTCTTTCTTTTGGCCCAACCATTTTAGCTAATCTATGCCCAGAAAGTTTCCGATTATTCGAAGTTTCGCGCGAATGATGCAGACTTCCCGTTAAACAAAATAATTTCCGAAGCCTTAATAATCCAACTAAATTCGGCTGCATGATTGCTACATACATAAATATGTATACTATGTTTGTATATTTTTCCAGAGAAGTAAAGGTAAACACCTTTTAATGATTAGCTACTAGAAATTGTGATCGATATGGAAGAAGCTTTGCTCCCTAACTATCAGAAAATTTGCTTCTGACGCTTTAATGCTATTGATTTTTGTGTACACACGCAAACTCTTACGCGTGGAGTCCATTGATAGAGATTAAGATGACAAAAGCAGAAGTTTCGAGTACTTCGTCAACAAAGTTTGCTTTTATGATATTCGTACAGGTGGCATCCATTTCGACTGCATGCAAAACTTACCTGCAGTCTTAAACTTTGTTAATCCGAATTTTATTTGAAAAGTTGCAAAGAAAGTGCACTTTCAAAAACGATAAAGGAAAAATAAAAGAAAAATAATTGATTACCATTCATCTTAGCTACTTCTAAAGACAATTTACCATAGATTAGTAGAGCTCAAGAAGAAGTAGTAAAGCTCAATTAAGGTACTCGTTCGAAAAGAAAACAAAATTTTGAGATTTCTGTTGGCATACATACGAGGGCGGTTCATTAAGTACCCGTGTTTGATGACAGAGAACTTTCCTGAAGGAAGTTTGTGTTAGCATCGTGTGCTGCCATCTATCAAACGACGCCAAAACAAATATCAGACTGATTGATAGGTTAGTTTGGATTTGGCAGCTATTCGAGAAAGACGTGTTTCGTGATTTTCGCTAAGATGGAAAACGAGCAGCAACGTTCGGTAAATCGCCCTTTGTTTTTGGATGGGGATAAATATAAGGAGATAAAAGTTCGATGCTGTCTATGGGGATGCTTCGCCATCTATGACCGCAGTTAGATGTTGATTCAGCGAATTTAAACGTGGGCGAACATCCGTTTTTGATGAGGATGGACCAGGACGCCCGGCAGATGTGGTTATCGAGGAAATCAGTCAAAAAGCTCACAACATGATTCTCGCTGATCGACGAACGACAAAGCACGAAGTAACAGAGGTTATAGGTCTGCCGACCGAAACGGCAATTCATATTTCACATGAAAAGTTGGCGATAAAAAAATTGTCGGCCCGCTGGGGGCCACGATTGCTTACAGAGGACAACAAGCGGATGCAGCTGTTAACTTCGAAGCAGTGTTTGGAGTTATTTAAGGGAGATCCGAAGGAACTTTTGCATCGAGTTGTTACCGAGTCGAGTCGAGTTGTTACACCAGAAACTAAGCAACCTTCAAAATAATGGATTTCGCCTGGTGAATCTGCTCCAAAGAAGGCAAAGACAGTCCCATCGGTTCGAAAGGTTATGGCGCCGATTTTTTGTGATGCGAACGCCGTCATCCTTATGTATTTTGTAGAAAAAGGAAGCACGATCACTAGACAATACTACAGTGAGTTAGTGGATCGCTTTCACAAAAAATTGAAGGAAACACGGTTGAATTTGGCGAAAAAGAAGATGCTGTTCCTCCACGATAACGCGCCAGCATATTCACCCGGAGCTGTCGCCGCCAAACTGCCTGAATCGCGTTATGAATTGCTGCCGCATTCTCCGTATTCACCAGATGTGGCTCCCTGCGACTTTTTCTTGTTCCCTAACATGAAAAAATGACTCGCAGGAAAAAAATGTTGCTCAAATAAGGAAGTCTTCGCCGAGACAGTGGCGCATTTTGGAGAGTTCGACAAATCCTATTTTTTGGAGGGGTTCAAAAAATGGCCGGAGCGTTGAGAGAAATATAACTTCCGTCGTAGATTGAAAAAGTTGACCACAGACCAGAAAATGAATTAAAATATACATAGTTATTCTCAAGCAATTATACTAAGATCAAAGGTTGCTCAGGATCGCCGTGCAGCACTAACCGATATTAGTCTTATATGGGCTCCGGATCATAGAGATATTGAAGAAAATTGCAAGGCCGATGAGCTAGCCAGAAAGCGTACTAATCTTCCACTGCTTGAAAACAGAGGTAATATTGGAATTCCTATGGCAACTTGAAAATGAAGGAGGCGAATAGGTCATGGAGAGTAGAAAAGATTTGTGTTACACCCAGGCTTATTTAACTGCAAATAGATAAGAAAATATCAGGAGAATTGCTTAACCTCTCAAGAGGGGACATCTCGAAGTTCGTGGCTTATGTTACCAGTCATTGGCTGTTAGGTAGGCACTCTTCTAGGCTAGGAGCAGTGTCTCATGCATACTGCAGAAGTCGTAGGGATCAGGAAGAGAAAGAAATATTAGAGGTCTTCCTGTGTCACTTCCCAACCTTAGCTAGGAGTAGAGGAAAGTTGTTATAAAAACACTCTTTTCTTGACTCTCTTACGGAACTATCCGGTGTTGGGATAAAACCTATCCTAAGCTTCATAAGAGCGTCTAAATGGTTGCAGTGATGAATAAACACTAAGGTTCACCTGTTACACAGTGGTACCACTACCGACCTTCATGAACTAAGTGAGTTGGCTATTTTAAAACGACTGTCACAACAAACTAACCTAACTTTTTCTCAAGCATATTTTTTTTTGTTGAGCATAACTTTAATTTTCGATTTTGTGCCTCTAACTACGTTGTCAACTCGGTAGAATACAAGGATTAGCCTGTGCAATAACGGTCGGTGCAATCAGAGCATGTCCTAGGGAGGCTCTCAATGCACTGATATTCGTGATTCCAATAGACCTATATTAAGAAGATAGCAATCATGAGGCGATTTAGGTTAAATGAAGCGGGTCGCTGGAAAGAAAAAAACTTATGGTCACTGCCTATCTACAACCTTAAGCAATCGTCGGCATTAATAAGAATGAAACGATGAGACGTCTTGGGACTACCGGCAGTCATAAACGGCTTTTGGTCTATCGGAGAACAAGCAGCCAAAATGGGTATCCCTCACAACTGCACAATTGGAAACAACCAGAGAAAAAGGAAAGGAAGGACGCTTGGAAAACACTACAGTGATCCGGTAGTTTAAAGGATTCACTAATAGAAAGCTCTTCGCAAAATAACCCTGATCCTACACTGGGTATATCCGTATAGGAGTCTAAGATGGTTGCATGCCAACGTGTGACAGCCTTCCATTGGGAGCTCGCTATGAGCTTTAAAGCGGAACAGGCCGCTGAGTATTTGCAGAAGAGATCTAGGGGTGACAGATGTAATGACACCACATATTGCTAATTCCGCTGATCTCTTCACCTTATTCAATAAACTATAATCGTTTTTTTTTCTGCATAGCACACCCTCAAACAACATTTCCATATAGAAGAAAGGGTCTGACGACAGCAGTATAAAGCCAATGAGCAACCTTAGGTTTAATTCCCCAGGTCTTACCTAAAGCTCTCTTACAGGCATAAAAAGCTAGGTTCGCTTTCCTGACTCTTTCTAAGATTTTTGACTTACAAGTCAGTTTCCTATCTATGTTTAGTCGCAAGTACTTCGTTTTTTCTGAAATCACACCAGCTTCCCGCTTCAGCATAATTGGACTTAGTGATTCTGTGTTTCCTAGTGAACAATATGAGTTGTGTTTTACCTGGGTTGTCTCCTAGACCACACTTTTCTACCCACCTAGAAAGTATATCTAGAGTATTTTGTATTAGGTCTCTTAATGTAGATTTAAATTTACCGGAGACAGCAACAACAACATCATCGGCGTAAGCTATCACCTTACAGCCCACCGATTCCAGTATTAACAGAAGTTTATTTACAACTGCGTTCCATAAAAACGGTGAGAGGACTCCAGCTTGCGATGTACCTCTACTTACAAATCACCTGAGCACCGATTCTCCTAGTTTCGCTACAATAATTCTGCTATTTAGCATTTTACCAATGAAGCCTACCAAACCGGGTTCTACCCCAAGATCAGTGAGTGCTGCAGTAATTGCCCCGCCTTCAACATTGTTGAAGGACCCTTCAATATCAAGGAAAGCGGCTAAAGTTAATTCCAGTTTGTGCAGTGAACTCTCTGCCGTGTAAATAAGGATTATGTAGAGCTGTGTCTACTCTTTTTTTTACCTAATATTCAAACAAATTTTATAAAAATATCTGTTCAATATGTTTTTAAACTTTGTTTATTTTCATTTAGTTTTAATTTTTTTGAGTCACTACAGAGGAGTCTGAACTTTGCCTCCTGTGCGACACGTCTTAACGCCTACATACACAGAGATGAGCAAAACCATTTGCGTCATTGAAAATAACTGCGTATAAGTTAAAGGAAAAATACATTATTTTTACAATGTAATAAATGTGAGTATTTTTTTTATATATTTCTCATAATAGTTAAGTCTCTGTGCATTTAAGCAAACTCATCGTCGACGTCGAGGACGACCTTTCATTCTGCGTTTCTAGTTTCAATTGTTAAAAAATCGCTTCACAAATTCATGGACATAGACAATCAAAATTCGGATTCCGCCTCGGCCACTAAGGCCAAATTAATATACAATCAATTAATCTACAATAACAAAAAGAATGAAGGGTTGTAGCAAATCAAAGAATCAAACAAAAGAAGCAGAGAAACAGCAACGAATTAGTTTCCCATATAAATTTGTAAATGTCGGCCGACATGCGTGAGAATCCTCATTTGATTTCAAGTTAAAAGGTCAGTTACCAAAAATTTTTGCGGGCATAAACGAGGAAGCGCAAAACACAAATACGAATTAATTAAAAAGTGATTTTTGTTCAAGTTCGCCGATGAGCGTCGAGAGATAAGCGATTTTCACACGATTTTCATGCGCGACGGGAATTGGAATTTCAAATTTGCTATGAGCGAAGTCAGTTTTTTTTTCTACAGTAAAGTTGAATTAAACTGCTAATGATTGGGCGTGGCATTAAATAAATTTGATGTTTAATTTGTGCTTTTATTTTCTAACATAAAAAGCATTCGTAAGCCACTGGATTTGGTATTAATTGCTTGAGTATTGATTGCTCTTGATTTCGCTGCCGTTATTGATGGCTCATTGAGGCTGCTGCGCTTTGCGGCGTCTTGGCATTTCAAAGAGGTGTCCGAAATAACACTACAAAAGAGTAGCCGCCAATTTTGATATTACGCTTTTATTGTTTAGCATTTTTTTTTTAATTTTATTTCACAGACACTTCGCAGCACAACGCAGCTGTCCCTCCTACCGAATCTATGGCAGCTAATCGATCAGCAAAACAAAGCGCAACAATTAGCAGCGTATAAGTTTACAAATAAAAATTTATGATATCAATGGCATTTGCATAATTTTAGTTCGGCGCTTTTCGCTTGTGACGCTTCGAATATGCCGCTTTTTCTTCACAATTTCGTCAATTCGCTTGCGTACAAATTTATTAATGCAAACTCTGTGTTGAATGTTGTTGTGATCGATTTTTTTCTGTTTCGTTTGGTTGTGCCATTTGTCGGCGGCATCAGCACGTTCCACAAATTAAAAGGCGGCATTTAAAAACTCATAAATTTCTCAAAATATGTAAAATACGGAGCTTACCAAATTACTTGCTGATTTTCATAAATAATATAAATGTTCCGTTTTTTGTTTTTGTATTTTTCTTTAAGTCGAATGTAAACTGGCCAAGGGACAGAGCTCATTAGAAAATGAGAAAAAAAAATGTGATTCAACAACTCAACAACACCAAGAAGAATTTGTCTCACCTGACAGCTGCTCATTACTTAGAGATTTTTGCTTTTTTGTTAGTAATTACGCGTAATTGCCCTTGGCGCAACACCTGGTCGGTAACGGCTTAGGTCAAATGATAGAGTTAATGTGAATAATCATCACTTTATAAATTAACGATATTTACCACTCTGCTAACTGCAGAAGCGCGCTGCGGTAGCCAGATGCTGCTAGGGGCTACAAGTGGAATTAACCATACATACATACAAGCATACAAACACACACATACAAACATACATACACACACACCCATACATACAAACACAAATACATACATACATACAAAAAAAACATGCATACAATTAGTGCACTTATACCCACCCATACCCACACACACATGTGAATTAAAATGAAAGTCGTGCGTTCTGCTCGCAATTGAGTAATTTTCAATGGCGCAAAGCCAACACACCATTAATGTTCAATTATGTGTAAGCAGCGTCGAGCACAAAACCGGCAATCTCCAATCGAAATAATCGAAAAATATTTCACGCCACATGCCACAATGGCAGCAATGCGCGAGCATTTAATTCAACCTCAATGGGCATCCACGATTGCTTTTTATTTTACTAATGGCTCGTCTTGAAGTGAACCAGCCAATTTTAGGAGAAATCTGGAGAATGACGCATTCAATCCCGAATCACTTTGCAATAATCGGGATTTTTATATTACAACGATATTCCGGGATTATTGGAAGTTTGAGATAGTAGTGCCGTTAGTCGGAGTTTCGGCATTTTGCGGCGTCGGGATTTTACGATTTCGTGATTTATTTTCACAATGATATTCCAGGATGACTGTAAATTTGAAATGATAGTTCAGATATTCGGATCTTCGGGATTTCGAAATTTAATTTTCTTTAGTTTCTATCTGAATTTAGGTAATTTTGCTGTAGTGCAGGGAATTTAAAGCCCTGGAAGCCTCGTAGCTATAAGTAGGGTCGCTTGTATAATTTATACTGTAATTTATTATTTAATAAATAAAGAAATAAATATAATAAATACATATTATATAATAAATATTTTTTTAAAAACACATTAATTCTTGTGATTTAGAAAAATGGCATTTTGCGGCGCTCTCAAATTCTATAAATGTAGCCCGAAACCATAAGCTTTTTAACAATTTTTGTATTGTATAAAAAATGAAATAGTTCACAATAAAAAAATACCGATTATATCTGCTAAATTTTTTCCCCCTGTTCTCTCCTCTCGGGAGTATAGGCCCTCGACAGGATTCAGTCCCGCCTTGGTTTCGTTAATATGTTTTTGGTTTCTGACAGGGTGGGTGATTAGCCTGCCGCTACCAGTCTTAAATAGTGGAAATGCCCACCTGTCGTTGCTTAGGAACAATGCCTTCTAATTGTTTAGAGCGCTATCTGTGTTTCACATTTTTCTGCCAGAAGGATCGTACAGATGGTTGAGCACTTCTGAACTATTGCTACGGTTGCCCGCTTCCTCTTGCCGGCGCCCCTAATGCAATGTGTAACTGTGATTTATCTTTCTGTTTTTGCTTGTTTTAGCAGCCACCATGCAAATAATGCACAGTCTATTGTGCGGGAGTATTGCCTAAATTGCCTAAACCTTCTCAACACGTTAGGAAACCTCAACATAATAACACTAGGCTGGATTCCGGGACATGAAGGACATGAGGAAAATTAAATGGCTGATGACCTTGCAAAACAAGGAGCAAATATGCAACTTACTGGTTCTGAGCCTTGCTGTGGACTCACAAAAAGCCACATTAATGAATTTCTTAGGAAATGGGAAGAAAGGAAATTTGCTGCATACTGGCTAAACTGTGCCGGTCAGCGTCAAGCCAAACTATTCATAAGTCCCAACAAAGGAATATCTGACAAGCTTCTCTCACTAAGCGGAGTAGATCTGCGTCTTTTAACAGGATATCTTATAGGTCACTGCAGCCTGAGGTATCAGCTAAATAATATTAGTCTATCTGAGACCAATGTCTGCCGCTTTTGCGAAATGGATATAGAAAGCTCAGAACATGTGCTTTGTGAATGTCCTGCGTTGGGCAGACAGAGACTTCATCACCTTGGTGGTATCGTAGTATCTCCATGCAATCTTTGGAACAACATACCTAAAATGTGCTACAAATTTTAAAAAGCCTAAAACTCTAGGGTTACAAAAATAGACCTTTCACAATAGATTAGCTCTGGTCGCAGTGCGTAATAGCCTTCTAATAATAATATAATAATTGTGCGGGAGTAAGAATGGAAAGGATAAGGTTTTGGGGTTGAGGAAGACATTTTTTTTTGTTAGAAACAGGGGAAGAAGGTAAATTCGGAAAAGGTATTTTACACAACGAATTTTTGCCAGAAGATCAGACAGCTAATAAGGAAAGTTAAGAATTTAGGCGTTATGAAACGTTTACGTGAAGCAATCCGCCAAAAAAGAGAGAATTTGTGGGAAAACAACTCCTGGACTTTGCACTATGAAAACGTACTGCCGCAGAGTGCAATCAATATCTGTGAATCTTTGACCAAGAACGAGACGAAAACCATCCCACAACTATCGAATTCATCTGATATGACGCCCTGCGATTCTTTTCCGTTGGATCGAGTCTAAAAACCACTACGTGGTACTTTTTTGAATAGCCAAAAGGAAGTAGAGGAAACATCGAAGACGGCTCTGATGGTTATACCGAAAATAAAGTTTCAGAAGAGTTTCGAGAACTGGATCAAACGCTGGCATAAGTCCGCAGAAGTTGATGCGGAGTACGTTAATGACGATAATATCACTTTTGAAGAATAAACTTGTATTTTGAATTTTCTGAGTATATTCTGTATACTTTTTGATCAAGATTGTATATTTATAAAATATTTCCAGTTACAGTTAAGCCACTGACCCTTATTGTGGTTTTACTATTTTTTTAATTTTTTTAAAGTATTTTGTTTTTTCAGTTCAGATATTAAATATTTGCATACTTGGTCATTTACTATATTTCTTCATGAACTATACGCGGCAATTTGCCTTGTAATTAAGCAAGAGAAGACATATACAAACACACCCGCACGTACGAATGGACAATTCTCTTCGTAATTGTGCGCATCGTCCGCCGGGTGGATGAGTGTAGAAAATTCTTTCAACAGCGTTGTAAATTAATTGGAGTAAATTAGTGATTAATTGCAAGTTTTTTCGTTTGAGAGCTCACAATTTAACAAATACATACAAGTGTACGTATGAATGCGTGACACGAGTGCTCTATGATCCATTGCTCCTAACACATAGGGGTATGAGGGTCAAATCAGGGGTAAACCGTATGTGATGTGCGGTGATAGGCACGTAAATACTTGTGGATGTACAAAAATTATGACTGCATATAAAACTCGTGTAATAAAAATGTAGAGCAGTCATGACAGTCCCATTGAAAGTATCATAAAAAAGAATTATTGTGGATGATGTAGGGAGTGTGAGTGAATAGAAGAATTACTTTTAATAACTTTGGCTGGCTGTTTGGCCGTTTGAACACCTTAATCTGCGAAACGGATGTAATTTTCTTTGGTAGGTGGAAGGAGTTGCTGGGATGGTTATATTTAAGTTCGCTTTTTCCTGCAAATATTACTCTCCAGGAGACTTTGGCGCCAAAATATTTCTTAAAATACACTTTATGATCCGATTCGGCTCATTATCAAAATATGTTTTCTTAGCTTAAACACAAGTTTTTGCAAAAAAAATTTGTCTGATTGGTGGTGCTTGGATCAAAATATTTTGAAAAAGTCAATATGCAGGTCGCTTTGTCTCAAATTCAGAATATGCGTGAGCTGCATGGAAAAACGTGCGTATATACAGGTTTGCATGTACAAAAAATTTACCCACTAAATGACGCTTATTTATTTTCAAATTCAGAATTTTTATTACTGAGCACCTCTGGATGATGACAAGCACTGGAATGAGGCTCTGATTACGGATAAAGCAGGAAACCCTCTTCCTAAAATTATCTTGCCAGCACCAAAAGTGGAAAGAGAAAACTAATAAAAACAAATGCCAGACAAAATTGATGGCGAGAAAATATAAACAATTTTTTTAATACATTTTTATCTCAAATAAATAAATAAATACTTTTACAAATTGCATCAGGGTTAGGGTGTTGAGGAAGAGGCTAAAGTCGAATGGGGGTAAAGAAGTGGCTCCTTTTTACTTGTGGCAAGAGCCAGTGCACCAAAAAGCTTGAATTTAATTGCATTGAGAGGCGTAATGGAAGAGTTATTGTTATTGTTTCAATTTATAACTTTGAAAAATGGAGGATTCTGATTACTTAGCGACTAATATCAGCCTCGATATCCACGCCAGTTTGGAAATATTTAAATAAACATCACTCTTACCAACAAGTGCTCATAGCTCTGAATTGACTAAAGCCATCGGTACATGAACAAAACCAGAGTGCACAAGTTAAAGTCTCTTCTCATATCCCCGTTCTTGTGGGGCGCAAGAGTTTTGATGATGTGCGAGCCAACATCCGATGTATCAGCCATTAAAGTGCTTAGCAAAAAAGGCTGGACGAAACGATGAATGGCAGAAATTTAAATTAATGGGACAGATATGCAAAATCCAGGACATCGGTCGTGAATGATTAATCGATTCGTTATTTGATGGTGGTGGCACAAAACACACAAAACACAAAAAAAAAGGTCCATCTTAAAGGGAAGTGTTTTTATTGTAAAAAAGAATAATGAAGAAAATAAGGGAACAATTTGAGAGGAATTTTTTTCACACATGACAAAAGAAAAATTGTTGGAATAAAAAAAAAGTTACAACAAAAAAAAAAAAAAATGAAAACATAAAAAAATAAATGAAAAAAAAGTTTAGTATATTTTATCTTAGAAATAAAATAAATATTGCAAAAATTAAAAAAAAAGTTAGAACAAAAACAAAAAAAAACTAAAATAAAAAAAAGTTGTAACAAAAAAAAATCTAATAATAACAATAAAATAAATAAAAAAAAAATATGTTGAGTATATCTTATCTTAGAAATAAAATAAAAAAAAAACAAAAAAAATATGTTAAAAAAAAAGTTTAGTACAATATATTTTATCTTAGAAATACAATAAATATTATAAAAATTAAAAAAAAACACAAGTGAGAACAAAAAAAAATAAAAAATTTGAGTATATTCTATCGTATAAATGAAAGAAATATTATAAAAATTAATAAAAAAAAAAATAGTAAAAATATAAAATAATTATAAAATAAATAAATAAAAAAAAACAAAATTTTGAGTATATTTTATCTTAGAAATGAATTAAATATTATAAAACTTAAAAAAATCAAAAGTTAGAACAAAAACAAAAAATAAATAAATAACTTAAAAAAAAATGTTGAGTATATTTTATCTTAAAAATAAAATAAACATTATAAAAATTAAAAAAAAAACAAAAGTTAGAACAAAAAAAGTAAAAAAATTTAGTATATTTTATCGTAGAAATGAAACAAATATTATAAAAATTAATAAAAATATAAAATAGTAATAAAATAAATAAATTAAATAAAAAAAAAATTTTTTTGAGTATATTTTATCTTAGAAATGAAATAAATATTATAAAAATTACAAAAAAAAATTAAAAAAAAGTTCGAACCAAAAAAAAAACTAATTATAAAATAAATAAATTAAAAAAAATTTAGTATATTTTATCTTAGAAATAAAATAAATATTATAAAAATAAAAAAAAGGTAAGAACAAAAACAAAAAATTAACAAATAAATTAAAAAGAAAATGTTGAGTATATTTTATCGTAAAAATGAAATAAATATTATAAAAATTAAAAAAAAAATTAAAAGTTAGAACCAAAATCTCAGAAATAAAATAAATATTATAAAAACGTAAAAAAAATCGAAGATACAATATATATTTCACTATAAAAAGACCCCATACCAAATTATAAACATTCAAAATATCAAAAAACTATTAAATAAAAAAAGAAACTTCTACTCTTCTCAAGCCTACAAATAAACTAATTTTCAGAAGCATTGAAGACTTTGTCCAAAATATTTGGTACCACTTGACATGGGATCGCCCATGGGACTTGCTGGTCCTTACAATAAAATTGTCTATGGTATTTGGTCAGTATTTTCGAGTGATACTAGACTCCGAACTGGCTGCTAAAACAAGCAGAAAAAAGAAAGAACAGTTACACATTGCATCAGTGGCGCCAGCAAGAGGAAGCGGGCGACCGCGGTAATAGCGCAGACACACCATATTAGCGAAGTCATTAACCATCTGTGCGATCCTTTTGCCAGAAAAATGTGAGTCACAGATGGCGCTCCAAGCAGTATGAAGGCGTTGTTCCTAAGCAACGACAGGGGGTCACTCCCACAACTTAGGACTGGTAGCGGCAGGCCAATCACCTACCTTGTCAGAAATCAAAAACAGAGTAACGCAACCGACGCAAGACTGAGTCTTGTCGAGGCCCTATTCTTCCAAGAGGAGTGAACAAGGAAAAAACAAACATTGAAAGCTACTCATTGAAAATCAGGTTTACCATTTAACCCCGAAACGGAAACTATTGAGCACTTTCTCTGTAAATGTACGGTTTTGGCAGCTACACAATTAAGGTCTCTGTGTGCTCCTTTCTTCGACCACCTGTGGCAGTTTACCAACCTAAATTCTATCAATATTCCCCATAACATCCACAGCTGCGGCTGGCTGTAGATATCTGCCTGTTGGAGGTGTCAATGGTATCAAAATGGCGTTTTAGTATTACTTGGGGAGTGCCAGGGTTGTACTTTCCCCATTTCACCTACTTGGGTCAGCTTAATTTCTACTTCGTATTTCTTCTTTTAGTACAGAAGTTATTCTCGAGTTATTTACATAAATATTTTTTTGAAGACCGCAAGAAAGTCCCTGCTTCGCACATCCCTAGAAGACCCAGAGCCCGCATTTTGCTACCAAAGGTGAAGCTGGAGGGTCCGAAGATCCTCCACGGCATCAAGCTTCAAAACCTTGAAGTTCTTGGAGTAAAAGTTCATGGAACTCCTCATTGTCCAAATCAAATAAACTTTTTTATAAACGAACCACCATTATTTTATGTTCAATGTTTTGGCAGTTCATTTGTAATATCGCCTTAAAGTATTTAGTGGCCGATTCTTCCTTTTATGTAGGAACAAAAAAAAATTGAATTGAATTGTATGTGTAAATATGTATGTATGTAAGTAGCTTTCGATTTTTATGTAAACATAAACGGTGACTGTTCCCCACCAAATTGACTGAACTTTGTTTATTTACCTGCCAATTATCGCTGTCAGTGCGTAAGTTTTGGATAAGTAAAAAGAGAACAACAGATGCTCTATTAGACCATTTCCAAGCACTCACTTCCACACTGGATGTCACGTACCCTCACTGCCGCATGCAGCCACGAACACACAATGGACGCTCTCACACAGTGGCCACTCGCATACAGAGCACAACTCATTAGCTGTAAAAGTATCATAGTTCGAATTTTTCTTAATAAGTAGAAATCACCACCGGCTCTCCTCTTGTTGTGGAAAAATGTTGTGGAAAAAAGGCTGGCGATATCTATTTAGCTATTCATGAAAATGTGTCTTTACATTTGCCCCGTTTAAGGGGACATAGAAAATTGAAAACTTTAAAGTAATTTTTTTTCCGATTTGTGAGTTATGACGTTCTTACAGCAAACGAGCAACATGCATTGTAATTGAGTGGCAAGCCGATTCATAGCAATATGCCAACGACTGACCGCTAGTTTTCACCTATTTTGCCTTAAATACAGTGGCTCCCAGCGAAAGTCGTACATCGAGCAAAAAACCAAAAATATATAAATTTTCTTGTAAAAACTAACGATTGGTATTTCGCACAAAAATTGTACATGTCTAAAAATTTCTCACTAACGTACAACTGATTACATGATGATTCTTTTCATATTTACCATTATTTTTCTGGTTAAAAACACCTTTTCATCTGTATTTACAATTTTTTAAGCTGAATCTTTAGGAAATTTTCGGGTATGCAGTAAAAGGGGGTTTACATAAAAATATAGTGAAATAAGTTGGAGTTTTAAAAGTCTAAAAAAGTGCAAGGATTTTTGTAAATTTTTTTATCTTATAAAAAATATTTGTGACACAAATGAAAGTTAATTCACTCCAGTTCTTATAAAAAGCATTTGTTGGATTTCTAAAAATCAAACTGATTATTTAGCAAAAAATTTTATTTATTATTTATCAAATTATATTCAAATTATATTTAAAAACCCGCATGAGAAGTCACAAACAACAAAAGATTTCTAAAAATCTAGCAAAAATTTGCATTTATTATTTATCAAATTATATTAAAAAAACCCGCGTGAGAAGTCACAAAAAAAAATTTTAATCTAACAAAAATTTTTATTAATTATTTATCAAATTATATTAAAAACCCCACATGAGAAGTCACAAAAAACCAAATCAAAAAAAATTTAAAAAATCTAACAAACATTTTTATTTATTATTTATCAAATTATATTAAAACACCCGCATGAGAAGTCACAAAAAAAACAATTTTTTTAATCTAACAAAAATTTGTATTTATTGTTTATCAAATTATATTAAAAAACCCCGCATGAGAAGTCACAAAAAAAAATTTTAAATCTAACAAAAATTTGTATTTATTATTTATCAAATTATATTAAAAAAACCCACATGAGAAGTCACGAAAAACAAAAATTTAAAAAATCCAACAAAAATTTGTATTTGTTATTTATCAAATTAATTTAAAACACCCGCATGAGAAGTCACAAAAAAAGAAAAGCCAAAAAAAAAATGTTTATTAGTTATCAAATTATATTAAAAAAACCGCCAGAGACCTCATCAAAAAAAGTTTCTAAAAGTCAAAAAAATTATTTATAAAAATTCATTGGTTTCATTCACTCAGTTGTATAGCATACTCGGAATTTTTCTAAACATTCAGCTCTTAAAGTTCAAAATTTATGTAGATGAAACTTCGTTGAATTTTTCTAAATTTTGTATAAAATTAAATAATGGATAATAAATATTTAACAAAAAAATTAAAAAGAAACATTCTTAATATTAAAACAAAAATCATCATGCGCTCAGTTATGCTCGCCACTGCAGCTTTACGTTTTCTCTGGTACAATTCAGATTATCCCTAAGGTTGTGGAGTTGCCTCTCTTGGTTTATATTTCCTTCAATAATGAAAATTTTCCCGATCTAACCGCTGAAAATAAACCTCTTCAGTGTTTAGCCGTTGGTCTCACGCATTATTTAGAAGCACGGGCTTCATTCGCTTTGCTTTACAAATAAAAAATTATATAGAATCTGGCTTAGAAGTGCAGTAAACAGGTTTTTTGGCTACATTTGAGGTTATGTAACGTCAGGAAATATTTTTGTTTTTATGGTCGTAACAGTACAACAGCACCTCACGTAAATGTAAAAAGGCATTTCCCTCTTGGTCTTCGAGTTGGCCACTCTCTACGTGACGGGATGTTAGTCTTGAAGAGTCTGCCAAAAGTGGATTTAGGGAAAGAGTAGTCGATTTCTTGATTAAAACTATTCATGGTGTGTAATATAGAAGCTTTGTCGAACCGCCAGTTCTTCCATACCGCCATACTATTAAATCTAAGCGCTGAAGCGGCGGTTACGTGCTTTACTATCAGATTTAGAGCAGGCAAGTTGGCTAGCACCTCATGCGCTTTGTTATGGGTGGACTTTAAAGCGCCGGTGATGCATAAAAAATGCAGTTCTTTGGGCTTTGCTCAGAAGTTTCGTATAACTTCCATTTTGAGCAGATGGCTACCGTACAAGTATTTCATATACTAAAATAGGCCGAACTACCGGAGCGTAAAGCCAATGTGTAATACGAGGTGTTAATCCTCATGTGAACGCTTTTTCGCTTGTGAGCTATGCAATGTTGGCCTTCTAAACTCTATTTTCAATATTTGGTTTGAACGTAAGTTGCCTGTCTGATATCAGTCCAAAGTATTTAACATTCTTCTTCAAAAGTATCTCCACACCCTCGAAAATTAGCGGCGAGACTGTAGGCAGTCTATGTTTCCTTGTGAAGAGAATGAGTTTAGTTTTATCAGGGTTTATTCAGAGCCCCCTATTCTCAGTACAATTACTACTCCAATTGCTACTGAGATTTTTTGTTTTATGGGTCACATTGTGTGAATCTCAGATCTTAGCTGCCGAACAATAAAATTTTCAGCTTCTAGGGAAAAACTATTTTGTTGATTTTCAAAATGTAGAGTTTCCGGTGCGCCTAACTCAATACCGATTTAGTCTTTTTGTCTTCTTATTTCGAGTATTTCAGCAGGAAAAATACAATTAAAAAATAAATTAATGCAAATACAGTTTCAGAGGTTCCAGGAAACAAGTTGAAATAATCACTTTGCACTTGTACGAGTTTCGCTGTGATCTACTGTACCTACATATGTATACCTGGACACATATGAGTAGCCGTGTGTGTTTTGGTAAGCGCAGAGTAATTAGTTCGTTACTACGGTTTAAATGACACAGCGGATATGGACGTCGAGTAATTCAGGTGTAGTAATTTAATTGTAGCGCAACGAAGAGAGGCGGGCGAAAAATAAAACGAGCCAAATAGTTTTCACAATATAAATGTTCACGATTCTTGTGTTCAAAAAAAAAAAAAAAACAAAAAAAAAATAAAAAAAAAAAATTAATAAAAAAAAATAAAATAAAATCAAAAAAAAAAATTAAATTTAACGACAATAGCACCGATTCATACCTGGAAATGACCACACATAGTTGCATGAACTGTGATGGACAAAATGTTAGACTGCCTGTTTTCCACGTATGGCGACCACCGACAATTGTCAATTGTCAAAGCGACGCAAACCGCAATTTAGAATTGAGTGCGCGCAAATGACACAGAGTTGTATATGGCGATGTATGCTTGTAAAATTATGTGTGTGTGTGTATGTAATAAAAAAACATATTTACTTAAATGTTATCATAAAAACAATAAGTGGCACATAAGTGAATTCACAATGATTTTGATTGTGTCTTAATATTTACAATATTTTTCGAGTTAAACATTTTTAAAGATTTTTTGGTTTTTGGGTTTTTTTTAAATATTGTTCAAGTTTTGGTTAAATCAAAATTATATAAATCAAACTTTCAAACCTTTTTAAAAATTAAAAAAAAATTCAATGCTTTCTCTGAAGGCCGGAGCTGTAAACTTCGTTAAAAAAATAACTTTTCTCGACGTCTGATTCATCAGGTGAGATGCAGTCGAAAGCAGGTATCTGTGACTTGGAGCAGGCGGCGCGCTATAAAAAAGGTGTGATATATCAGGTAGAACTGGTTGCCTTAAGATGTATTCGCCAGTGCGTACCGGATGACCGTCCACATCAGTCTGGGATGAGGGCTTCAAAGTTAAAATTCCACCTAAGGTGCCTCCAGTAGAGAGATCCTAATTACCAAAATTAGACAACTGGGCAAGACCAAAAAAAAAGGAACAAAAAATTTAATAAACTACATTTTTTATCCCCTTCGGGAACCTGTTATCCCTATAGGGCGTGTCCCCAGGTGGTGGATAGGGGAACACCTCCCAGATATGGAAGGTAAGAGAGCAGGTCTCCCGCGAGCCACACAGGTCGAAGGCGTAAACTTCGTTAAAAAAACTCCCTCAACCCAAGTTGTGATGCGACCCGTGCCGATTGGGTGGGTTTGGCAGCCGGGGGACTAAATAAGGGTGTCTTCGAACGGAGACCTCCTGATATCAGGAGGATCAGGCCGTCTCAGGTTGTAACGGTGGCCTTGCCATGGTATGGCGCGCTGCCATGGTCCCCTTTACCCTCTTTGGTCACCGCGAATGGCGACATGCGCAGCACTCTTGGCGGGGCAGCTGCACGTACGAAGCAGATGACATGTTCAAACAAAAAAATAACCATTCGGATGACGGAAAAACAAACACGAAAACAACGGACAAAATGACTGGAAAACATACGGACGCATCGACAGCCCGGACCGATAAAAAAACGAACACGCGGACAAAACCACAGGACAAGCAAACAGATAGACAGGAGAAAGGGACGGACGCACTTAAAAAACAGTCAGACAAATGGACAAGACGTACGAGCAAGGACGAACTGTGGATGACTGGGTGACCCTCAGAGGATGAGCTCTTGGCCTCCAGCCAAGTAACAGTTGAGGGCAAAGCTGCGAGTCACAGAACGCTAACAACTATAAATCAGCCAACAACATCCGCTAAGGCCATGGGGCAAAAGTGTGATAATAAAGGTCCCTCGAGGTATAAACTCTACCAGAGCTCTCTCGCTGTCCTTAGCGGGATTCGAAAAAACGAGTCCGAATGCAAAGTTAATCCCAAAGATGAGACCGACAAGGTAAGATGTCAAAAGGTGGTTGACGAATACTTGACATTCCAAGCCGCCAACAAGACAGATGCCAAAAAACGGAACCGCTCGCATGACGAAACTGGGAAGGTAACAAAGAAGCACAAGATATCGGATCAGCGTGCAGTTGCCTCCAAGCCTACCAAGCGATTTAGTGAGAAACCACGGAAACCAGTGCTTGACAAGTGGTCAGAGATTGAGGCACGGTTGTCTCGCATAGTCGTTCACCATGTCATGGCGAACCTGGAGGGCCAAACACCAGGTTTCGACTCGATGGGGGTAGTCCGCGGTTACCGTCTCATTAAATGCGACGACCAATTCTCACTGTATTTTCTGACAAACGTGATTGGTAAAATCCAGAACAGCTGGGAAGGCTTGAAACGCAAGCTAATTCCGGCTAGCGAGATTCCACGAAGGCCGAGGGACGCATCTGGGTATCAAACATGGAGTTTGAAGCCAATCAATTAATCCCCTACCTTCAGGCGCATAATCGCTCGGTGCCGATGCCCGATTGGTCGATCATCAAAGCGGAGACTCTGCAAAGGCACAACATGTCTTTCCTCCTTCTATGATAATTACAGAAGAGAGTCTGGGACCACTAAATTAAAAAAAAGTATTTTAAATATTACCAGAAAAAGTCATCATGCACTCAGTTATGCTCACCACTGTACATATACTTGTACATATATACATACATACATACATTTGCACGTTAGTATGCGTGTAAACACATAAAAACTTCACTCTCAAAACAAGTGTCACTTTTCATTGTTGAATTGTCTATTGTTTTTGTTTTGTTACTCACTACAACAGCTACGAATTTGTCGTTTTCCTGCTCCAATTACCCCATTCCCGATACTCTGATATTTACTGCGGTATTGCGCAACTTTGTACTTTGTTTTCAGATAAATAGAAGAGCCAAAATGGACAACACCGTCCAGGTCCAATTTTTCGAGAGCATCAACTTCAGCGCCCTTTTAAAAATTATTAATATTAAATTTTTTTTTTTTGTATGTAAAAGAAGTTAAAGAAAAAGCATACAAATATTAAATATCGATTTTGATTTTTTTTATTTAAAAAAAATCCTGAAAATACCCTACTCTTTCGAGCTCTATTGGTAGTTTATTATGATATATCATGTAAAAAAGTATTCGTCTCATTGAGGTTCTTTAATTAAATTTAGTCCACTAAATCGATTACGCGATACTCTTTACCCAAAGCTTCTTCAAATTTGTGATGCCTTGCAAATGATAGCATTTCTTGAGGGTCTTAAAATGGGCAGTTGTTTCATTGATTGCCACTCTATTAGGCACTGTATCCACTGTATCTCACCTTCGCTCCAATTTTTCGCGTTTGGAAACAGGGAATTGTCATAGTATAGCTGGTTGAGGAAGCAAATCGTTACCGAATTCATCTTATTTTTGGCGTTGACGCCTGCGGTTTTACACGCCGGAGCGTTGTATTGGTAAAAGAGAATTTTTTTTTGCCTCAAATTGGCTTTGAATCGATTCAACTGCCTTGCCATCGTAGACCATCAAATTTCACATATGGAAGATAGTCCAAGAGGCATGGAAGCAAATCCCACTGAAAAGGTGTCGTGATCTCATCGACTCCATGCCACGCAGATGCGCAGCAGAAATAAAAATTCGAGGTTATTCAACTAAATACTAGGAAAAATGATGCAAATAAAACTGCCTGGGAGCCCCATTGTTTGAGAGTCTGGGGGACGTCTCAAAAGCAGATCTCCCAGCGCTGCTTAGATTCGCCAAAAGCGCTGAGATCCTACATGATGTCTCTACTCTCAGTATTCATAGAGGTCGGTCTTCATCTGGTATCGCTAGGGACCAAAAGGACTATGCGTGGCTTAATGCCAACAAGGTTAACCTAACCTAACCCAATGCAAGTAAGTAATAATAATTTATTTAGTTTAAGGGAGGGGTCTAGGGTTTGAGCTTTTTTTTAATGAATTTTTGAGACTTTGCTTTAGAGATATGAATAGTGAAAATGTATTTAAACTTTTTGTACATTATAAAGCATCATTTCAACAATATTGTACTAAATTTTTGTAAGAAAATATCGGGAAATAAGCCGGTGAGGTAACTTTTCCGAAAACGCCTTTTCTAAAAGGTGATTTGCGGTGACTATCGTATCTAGTTGTAGAATCACCTGAAATAAAAAAAACAGAATTATTTGGTTAAATTATCACCAAAACCTCCCCCCCACTGGCTCCGATTTTTTTTTTTTCATTTTTACGTTGCCAGCGCGTTTTTGAAGCAAAAAGTGCGATTTTCACTGATTTTTTCGCTGTATAAGTGGAAACCGCCCTTAATGTAAAACAAAAAAGTGAGAAATCTCTCAGTGGGGGGGAGGTATTTTATATATAGAAGTTGTATACCAAATTTGAAAAGGATCGGTTAAATATTGTTGAAGTTCTAATAGTCACGGACTTTGAAAAAGTGGTTTCGAGAAAAACGCGTTTGAAAAAAAAGTTTAGTTTTACACTTCGCTCCAAACGCTCGCAGCTGTCGCAGAGGAGTGGGGACAAAAACGTCTATAACTCCAAAAGTTTTGCTCCGATTGAGCTGAAATTTTGGGACAATATTTTTGAGATGCTTTACTATAAGAAAAAGCTATTTCCAAAAAATCGATTTTTTGAAAGTCAAACCCTAGACCCCTCCCTTAATTTATTGAGTCAATGAGTAACACTCCTATCATTTTGAGGAGTGAATTATTGAGTTTTCATATTCAAATATTTTCGTATTTTTCTTTATATTAACAAAAAATATAATATTTTAATGTATGCAGAGACTGTTTGGAATGTACAATTTGTGGTAAAAAAATTACTGCATAAAAGTTAATTTCTTTTTTCAACAAATAGAAATTTTTGTTTTACGTTGAGGCCACTCCTATTATTTTACACACAACTGTATATTGTTGTGCATTTTATACAATGAAGCATTACCAGATATTTGAGCGCTTTGCGCATTTAAGTGCATAAATAAAATTTCCTAAAAAATGTTATGTATTTATTTTCTATGTTTGTTGATTCAGCGCAATTTACCGCTATTTTTATTATTATTTCAAAGCAACTGAATGCTTTTAGTGCTTTGTTTTTTTGAAATAACTACGGCTGTGTTTGCACATAAACATGGTTTTGAAATTTACTCTCGCACAAATTTTAGTTGCTTTCGTTTTGCCAATCATTTATCAGTTTTTCATTTATTGAATTGTGATAGATTAATGCAATTTTTAAGCCACTCGAAGCTTCTACATTATTGTAGTAAAATTGAATGGGCTATCGAACCTCATACGTGAAATTTTTTCGAAAAATTCTGATTGAAAAGTAAAGGCTACGAGAATTAATTTAGTTGAAGCCTTTTACTCTCCACGAGGTAGAATTTTATATTGAACCACTCACAGCGTGCAAATTAACGTACATAAGTGTGGAGTTCAAGGTACATGCACCTGATCAGCATATTTGGCTTAAGGGGGGGGTAACGTTTTTAAATTTATTTTTTTGCATTTTTTTTTTATTTGATTTTTTAAATGAAGAACCTTTCAAGAATATTCTGTGAAAATTTTAGATGAATCGGAGCAAAACTTACAAAGATACAGCCATGTAAGTGTTGCTACCTACCTGGCTCAACCGCGCGCCAGTTGTACTTTAAAGCGTTTTTCCCACAACTTACGTTTTCAAAGTCGGTGCCCCTCATAACTTTGAAACTACTGCACCGATCCTTTTGAAATTTTGAACACTTTTTCTGTAGATGTTTTACAAGGTAACGCCGAAGAGCTTTTTCGAATTTGTTGATACTTTTGTTTTTACGGTAACTAATTCACCGATTTTTTACGCGAAAATCGTGTTTTTGACTTTAACCTGTTCCCAAAAATCGAAAAATTTTTAATTTCAAAAAACCCTCTCGGCGTTACCCAGAGAAAACGATTATCTTACGAAATAACTTTGGTTTTTTGATTTCAGATGATTTAACACCGAGTTATGAGGGGCACCGCAAAACTACTTTTTTTTGAGATGCGTCCGAATAATTTCTGCCATTGCCGTATTTTTAAATATTTTTGGATGAAAATTTCACAAAATATACTTCAAATGCTATAGTTTTATGTAGTAAAAGATTTGACGAATAAATTTTAACTGTGTCATAAAAAAAAAATCATAAAAATGTGCCTTTTTTCCATGAATTAACGTTACCCCCCCCTTAACACTGAGTACTCAGATAGAAACAAGATTGCACCCATCAGAAAGTGCGTGGCGTCACATTAGCTGAGTTGTGCAGTGTTGCCAACCATTTGCTCTTTGCAATAAGTTTAGTGCTTTTTTATACCCAAAATGCGAAAATTTTTAATTTTGGTGTTTTTTTATTTTTTTTATTTTATTAAACAGAAGAAGGTTGAAAAAGCTAAATCTGAATTTACTGAATGCGGATTAAAACCATAGAGGTGTAATCGTTTCTTTCGGTCCCTAATCTTTAATGGGACATAGGGTATCAAGAGGTGTATTCATAGTAAAAATAAGCAAAAAATACCAGAAAATACTAAAGAAACCATAACGACATTTTTACAAAAAGACTACCTTATCTTGTTACATAACCTGAAAAACAGGAAAAAGGACAATTTGTCACGCATACAAAATTGTTTAAGTAATTCAAACAAATTTGGTATTTTATTTTCCTGAAATATGCATTTTAGTGCGTTTTTATATCCAGAGCTAGGCAACACCGCAGTAGCGCGAGAGAGATTTAGCTGCTGAAAGCAGAAGAACAACAACAATAACCGCAATCGCGGGCAATGTGACCAGATGTTAAAAAAAGTAAATCTAAATAAAACTGAGTGAATTATATATAGAACTAATTTTTAAAAAATTTATATTTTAATTAGAACAGGCTAGAAAAATGCCATGAAAAAAGAACTAAAGGTCCAAGTCTAAATAACAAAAAAAATGCTACATCAAGTTGCGAAAATGGTAAACTGGCCATACTGGTCACCAATTGTGCTAATATGACGTCACTTATTGTCAAATTCGCTGAGAGCAAAGTAACGGTACCACGATAGGCACCATCTCATTATTCTTTCCAACATGGGTGAAAATTTGAAATTTGAAAGGGCCGAGCCACGGAGCACCAGGAGATTTGGTGGCTCCTAAAACACTCAGGCTAAAAAGCCCATTGTATTTAAAGGGAAAGGGGGTTGAAAGTTAAGGAGGGAGGGAGAAAAGTATCAGAGAAAGAGATAGGAAAGAATAGAGACAGAGATAGTTAGTCCTGTGAGAATTTTCCAGATTCTTTGGCAAATCTGTAAATATCCTCCAACTTTAGAGAACGAATATTACTCATTCTCATGACATCGGAACCCAAAACTCGTAGCCCTGCTATAGCAAAGACAGGACACTCACAAAGAAAGTGCTCAGTGCTATCCGCCTCCTCCAAGCATGACAGGCACATTGGGTTCTCAATTATTCCAATGGTGGTCATATGCTGACCCTATGGGTTGTGTCCTGTAATGATGCCGACCAACCGAATATCTTTCCTTCTAAATTTTAGCAGAAAGTTTGACAGTTTTCTGTTCGGACTTGTCACAAAACACTTTGCAGTACTGCTGCGTTCTAGACCGGACCATCGCTCTTTATATAGATTGCCTACATAATCGCTGATCCAATTCATGACTCCTGCGGAACTGATTCCGACTATTGGCTCTGGCCCTTGTGGGGCACCACTGATCCACGGTTGGCCAATTCGTCGGTAATTTCGTTTCCTTGAACACCGGAGTGTCCCGTAACTCTTATAAGTACAATCCTGTTTTGTCTTGCGACAGAAGTAAGCTTCTTCTTACATTCTTGAACAATCTTTGAGGTTTGCTTCGCGTTCTTCATGGCTTTCAGTGCAGCCTGACTGTCACTGAAAACTTCAATCTGTTTCTTATCTCCTTATCGCTTATCTCCTCTCAATTATCCATTCGGCTACTTTTAGGATGGCAAAAACTTCCGTTTGGAAAACTGTTGCCATGGTTCCATCATGGGTACTCACCACAGTCACTCAGCCAAAAGGGAAACGGGCTGCTCTCCC